>PUQB01000391.1:0-237902 GCA_003024785.1 Selaginella tamariscina
TTTCATGCAGGCTCTTCGGTTAGCCTCATGAGCGGCGGGATTAATCCCGCCGCCCATCCCCTGTAAATGCCCTGCGCGGAATCCGGCGGGATTAATCCCGCCCATTAGGGCCTTCACACAGGCCATTGCCGGCGAGATAAATCCCGCCGCATTCCGCGCAGGGCATGGGTGAGCGGCGGGATTAATCCCGCCGCCGAGGCCCCTCACGCAGGCCATGGGCGGCGGGATTAATCCCGCCGCTCTTCGGTTTGTCTAGAGCGGCGGGATTAATCCCGCCGCCCATAGCCTGCGTGAAGGGCCTCGGCGGCGGGATTAATCCCGCCGCCAGGCCAACCTATAGGCGGGATTAATCCCGCCGCTCGAGGGGCTTAGCGTGTGTGCGAGAGATAAAATTAATAAATAAAAAAATTATACAGATAAAAACACACACATATATATATGTGTGTGTGTATATATATATATGTATGTATGTATGTATAGGAGTGTACGTGTGTGTGCAAGAGATAGATAAATAAATAAAATTATACAGTACTGGTACACATAATATATGTGTGTACATAGGTATATATGTGTGTATATGTATATCGTGTGTATGCGTGTGAGCGAAACAAATAAAATCATACAGATAAACAAACACACACACACACATATATATACACAGGAGTGTGCGTGTGTGTGCGAAAGATAAAACTAATAAATAAATAAAATTATACAGATAAACACACACATATATATGTGTGTATATAGATATATAATCCATAGAGAAAGAGAGAGAGTCTGTGAATATATAAGCATATATATAACTAGTGTTGTATGTATGTATATATGTATATATATATATATATGTGTATATATATTGTGTGTATGCGTGTGTGAGCGAAACAAATAAAATCATACAGATAAACAAACACACACACACACACACATATACATACACAGGAGTGTGCGTGTGTGTGCGAGAGATAAAACTAATAAATAAATAAAATTATACAGATAAACACACACATATATATATGTGTGTATATAGATATATAACCCATATGAATATATAAGCATATATATAAACTAGTGTTGTATACTATTTGTTAATATGCATTGATTATATATATATATATATATATATATATATGTGTGTGTGTGTGTGTGTGTGTGTGTGTGTGTTGTAAAGCAGTGTGCGTGTGTGTGGGAGAGATAGATCAATAAAAAAAAATTTACAGATACTGGTACACATAATATATGTATGTATATATGTATATAGGTATATATATATATATGTGTATATGTATATCGTGTGTATGCGTGTGTGAGCGAAACAAATAAAATCATACAGATAAACAAACACACACCCACACACACATATACATACACAGGAGTGTGTGTGTGTGCGAGAGATAAAACTAATAAATAAATTTATACGCACACTCCTATACATATATACATACACACACACACACACACACACACAGATCTCACCTGTGTGCACAGCCGCCGCCGATTTCACAGCCGCCGCCTCTTGAAACCCTAAGAATATACCTAAACCCTAAAGGAATTAAATATATATATTAACCCTAATAGAATATTCCTTCTGAGAATATACTTAAACCCTAAAAAGAATAAAATATAGATTCGCCCTAAACGAATATTCTTTCATTATATTATTAGCGGTGCGTGTGCGTGGGTGTATCACATACACCCCAAAAATATAAATCATGCAGGGATTTAACATGTGTGTGTCCATGAGAGTGTTAAAGTTTCATGTGTATCAATACATACATACACATTGCATATATTAATACACATAATATATACATACACACGTGTATACACACAGACATACATACATATTACATGGGTTTAGGGTTTAGGGTTTAGGGTTTTGGATTTAGGATGGATCATGCATGGTGTGTATGTATGAGAGAAGAGAGAGTGTTGAAAAATTTTTTGTACACATTGCATATATTAGTACACATATTACTTACACATATTATACACAGATATACATACATAGTATATGAGAAAGAGAGACATACATATTATGGATCATGCATGGTGTGTATTATACACACAGACATACATACATATTAGTACATAATATTAGAGAGACCGAGTACATATTATAGATCATGCATGGTGTGTATGTTTGAGAGAAGAGACAGTACATATTAACATGGATCATGCATGGTGTGTATGTATGAGAGAAGACAGAAAGTACACATATACATACACAGTGTATACACACACAGACATACATACATATTACATGAGTAAATTCATTGTGTTACATATTATTAGGGTTTAGGGTTTAGGATGGATCATGCATGGTGTGAAGAGAGAGTGTTGAAAAATTATTTTTGTACACACATGTATACACAGGGTTTAGGTTTGGGTTTAGGGTTTGCCCAACAAGCTTAATATAAATATTACACATGTAAATTCAATGTGTTACATACACACAGATTGAGTACATATATCATACATGCGTTGAACATGATGTTTTCAATAAAGAAGCAACATATTTCTTCAGTTTGGTTTAGGGTTGTGCATGTGTGTGCATATGTGTTTTTGTAAGTTCTTGTAATGCGTGTGTAAATTTATGATTGTGTTTATATATGTGTGCAAAACAAACATCGAATAATTAAGAAAATAATATTAATAAACACACTATGAACATATTTTAAATATACATAATAATATATGATTTTATCTAATATATAGCCATATATAGTTTTAATAATATATATTAATTTAATATTGATAAAAAGGTTTAACATTGAAATATTCTTGAAATAATAAGAAATTAATTGAGAAAATCCCATTAATATATACAAATGTAAATTAAGTACTCAAATAATTAACTAATTAAATAAATAGTTATACTCAAGTAATTAAGGAAATGATATTAATATATATTATTAAAACTATATATGACTATATTAGATAAAATGATGTATTATTATGTATATTTAAAAATATGTTCATAGTGTGTATTATTTAATATTGATAATAAGGTTTAACACATGAATATTCTTGAATAATAACAAATTAATTGAGAAAAATCCATTAATATATACAAATGTAGAATAATTACTGCAATAATTAAGAACAAGACTAATTTATTATGATAATCAGGTTTAATATTAGAATATTCTTCAAATATTAATAAAATATTAAAGAATATCCCATTGATACTAGGAAATGAAAAACTAAATACTCGAGTAATTAAGAAAATAATAATAATAAACAGACTATGAATATATTTTAAATGATACATAATAATATATCAATTTATTTTTGTATAATATATATTTATATATAATATTATATAATATAATATACTTGAATACTAAGAATGTAGAATATAGTCTAAATTTCGTAATATTAAACAGCTTGAATCACTTGAATAACATTAAATGCAATTTTAAAATACTCATTGGAACTGGAGAGTATATGTCAGAGTGTCGGATATTGTGTCAACTCATCTTAAATTTTTATTTTCTGTTCTTTTTAAAAGTTTAAATTTTGACATATGTATTGTCGGTCTGACATATAAATTTGAAAATGCATTAATTTTCCACTCAAATTCAGATCTGGTTCTTTCTCTGGCAAGGGTTTCTTCATTTCGTATTTTTCACTCTTTAATCTTCTTTTTTCTTCATAGTGATCATCTCAGGAGCGAGATTAAATTGGGTGCTATTCTTTATAGGAAAGCACGGCGCCTTCAGTGCTGTTTACAAGTAAGTATTATAAAAAATTTAAAAATACTTATAAAGATTCACTCTCTTACATTCTCTCTTAAAATTACAATTTAGGGGTTTAGGAATGCATTAGGATTATAAATATATTCCGTTAGGGATTTATCCCGTTTAAATATCCTTTTAACTTAATATTTAGGTTAACCGGGGCGGCGGATTAATCCGGCCATTTTTTTGCCTCTTCGAAGAGAGTGGCGGGATTAACCCGCCACCATCTCTCGGGCATTGCTTCTCCGCCACTGAAAAAGAGTGGCGAGATTAATCCGCCGATAATCTCACTGATGAAGAGTACCAGAATTTATTTAGAAAGAGTTGTCGGCGGGATTAATCCCGCCAACCATTTTAGGAGGCAGGGAAGGGGTGGCGGGATTAATCTCGCCACCACATCCCTGATTTAAGGATTTGGGACAGGATTTATCCCGAGTCTCTTTGAAATTATAGTTTTGGAGAGAGTTATGTGCGCGGTTTAATCCCGCCACCCATTCCCCGTCGTAAGAATTGTGGGCGATTATCCCGCCTTGGACCCTCCGACAAGAAGAGCCGCGCGGATTAATCCCGCCGCCTCTTCCTTCTCGGGGAGTTGGCGGGATTAATCCCGCCGACTCTCTCCGGCGAGGATGAGTCGGCAGGATTAATCCCGCCGGACTCCCTTCCTCGTCGGAGAAGTTGGCGGGATTAATCCCGCCGGACTCCCCCGAGGAGGAAGAGGCGGCGGGATTAATCCCGCCGGCTTTCCTTGTCGGAGGGAGTCCAAGGCGGGATTAATCCCGCCGACTCTCTCCGAAGGGGTTGAGTGCAGCGGGATTAATCCCGCCGGCTCTTCCTTGTCGGAGGGAGTCCAAGGCGGGATTAATCCCGCCGACTCTCTCCGAAGGGGTTGAGTCGGCGGGATTAATCCCGCCGACCGTTCCTCGTCGGAGGGATTCGTGGCGGGATTAATCCCGCCCATCAGTTGTATTAATCAAACATGAGATATTATCTCTAAACATAATTATGTATTATTGCATATGCATATTATTAAGTAACCGTAATTCAGATTTCTTAAATATTGCATAAACAGATATCATAAATAATACAATTATTTATGTGCAGGACAATATGTTTAATACTGGAGATAAAGTATGTCTTCTTCGGAACAACGAGATAGTTGGCACTGGAACTGTGGAAGTTCGAGATAATAATGCATCATGTCACAATATTGCCCAAGGATCTTGTGTGTACGTATGGGTGAACACCATTTACAAGCATGTTGAGGTTCTGGGAATGGAATTTGAGGAGGGTTCTCCTGTATTGTGGAATTTGGATGAAGTCAAGGCTGACACAGAATATGCAGAGTCACAAACAAATAGTAGCACGAGTTTACCAGATGATGGCTTGCCTGCTGTGATGGATGAGGTGATTCTCTTTCTTCGTGAGATTGAAGTCGGAAGAGGCATCATCACAGCTATAAATCCAATGGAAGCAGTGTCAGAAGAGAAACTAGGGTCCGACTTCGTGGGTGTAGTTGTGACAGAGGTTTCACCTAATGGCACATTATATCCTGGATCCCTCGTGAGGTGGCGAACATCTGAATTAAGACGGCAAGATGGTTCAACATATTCTGGGTTGGATTTCAATAATAACAACCCGGAAGAACAACTCATATTTGAAGAGGTTCCTTGCATTGGTCCTATTGTAAGAAAAAGGCGATTCATGGGTTGTAGATCTTCCCCTGCAAGTTTCAGCAAGAGGGTAAAGATGGATCCTACATCTTCCGAAAGTGTTACGAGCATTTCCACGATTGACTGTTGCAAGAAGAAGTGTTGTCAGATGGCAGACCGGAATGAAATTACCCAATGTAGACATGTCTTTCGTATGCTCACCCAAAAGCAAAGGCATGAGTTTGTATATGCTGCACTAACTGGGTGTATTGATGGAATGGCCTCGGACACAGGTTATCAGAGTACATCCATGGTATTTAATAAGGTGGCCATCTGCTTCAAAGCTTGGTACAGTATATACGGGATCCCAAAGACCACGTTCTACCGTCGGAGGGATGAGTGGCTAGATGGAGCGCGAACCTCAGTTCATGGGAACACTCGCTTGGTCAAAACCCTCTCTCACATCATGGCAGCCATAGAGATACTCAAGGCTTTTGTGGAAGCAAATGCAGACAGGATGCCTCACAAATGCCGAACCACAAATGCAGGGGTCAGGGAAAATCTCAAGGTTTTGCCTTCAATCTACACTCAATTGAAACTGTGTGAACATGTGAACAAGTGCCTCAGTTTGATGGGGCTCCAAGCAATCTGCACTGGTACCTTCAACAACATATGGAATACTCATTTTAAGGATGTGGAGATTGCAAAACACTCTAGCTTTTCTAAGTGTGACACTTGTACATCATTGAAGGCTGCAGAGGCTTGTGCAAAAACCTTGGTGGAGATCACTACCATTCAAAGGAAGATGGAGGCCCACATGATTGCACAACAAACTTGCCGGTCTCAGTACTATGCACACCGCATGCTTTCTGTGTCACGCCCATCAGAGTACCTGTGCTTGATCCATGACAAGATGGATCATTCAAAGACCAGCATTCCAAAGCTCTTTGCAACACCAAAGTGCCTTGGAAATGTCATGAAACTTCCGATTTCATTGACAGGTGTGCTAACACATGGACACGGTTGTGAGTCATATGGACACTTTTCACTTCCACATTGGTCTAGCGACTCCAATTTCACTATTGGGTCGTTAGCCATGTGTTTCAGAAACCTTGAAGCCCACTCACAGACAAGTCCTATCAGTGATCTCAAAGTGAAGAAACAACACCTTCAACCTTTACATAATGCTCTCATGAACACATCTGCACTTGAGGCTACTTGGGAATATGAGAGGCATTGTAACAACCTGCACAAAAATAGATGGCCCTGTTGAGAGTTCAGGTTCAGTGGAGGGATCTAGCTCAAATAGTGTACATGTGTCCTCAACATCAAATAAGCTTCCTCGTCATTTGCTTTTACAGATGGATAATTGTGCAGGCGAGAACAAAAATAGGTAAATCATTTTACTTAAGGGTTTCTCAAGCTCATACTTACTTTTATTTTCTAGATATGTGCTAGCATACTTGTCAATGCTTGTTGCCAAAGGTGTGTTTGAAACAATCACGCTCAGTTTCCTTATGGTTGGTCACACTCATGAAGATATTGATGCGTTCTTCAGCAAGGTCTCCAACTCTACAAAAAGGACAAGTGCACTTACCTTACCGCATATGATGAATCTTTTTGAAAATTGCATCTCCAAAAAAAGTTGTGCTTTGCTTGTGACTGAGGTGCCAGACTTCAAAAAATTTCTCAAGGAGTATATAAAAGAAGGGAGTGATTCTTTAGTTGGTCACCTTGTGCCGCTACAATTCTTTTTCTCCATACGAGATGGTATACCTATTATGCAGTACAAGTTACGGCCATCAGAGCAGGAGTGGTTACCGAAAGAGGGCTTAATGCTCTTCAAAAGTGGAGAGGATGGAAAGCCACTTCTCCCAGAAGGACAACCAGACCCTATTCCATTGAGTGCCCAGCTCAAGGAACAAGAGGTTATTATTGATGGCATCAAAAAATATGTGGCATGGGTTCAAAAATCGATGCCAAAGAATTCTGATAAGGCAACTGGTTACTCAGAACTATATAAGCATGTGGTCAACTATTGGGAGACTGTTGTTCGAGAGTTGGAAGGGCCTACTGTCACAAGTACAGAATTGCAACACCCTTTCTGGCCTAAAACAAGGTGGCGAGAGGAGATTGAAATGACATCACTGAGCATAGACGACATAGAAGCCAGTAGTGATGTGGAAGTGCAAACCCCACACTTTGTTGGACAAAGGAACCAAAAACCTAAAGCATACTTTGATTGCTGCAAGGATCTTCAAAAACTAATGATGGTTCTCATTACTCCAGATGCGTCATATAATCAGCCTATTTGGATGGGTCAAATTATCGACACACCTGAAGTAATCACAAAAAATAGTATTGTTAAGGTTGCATGGTTCAAACCACAAAAAAGGCGACACGAGAAGGAGAGCGAAAGATATAATGGATGCCTAGAGAAAACATGGTCTCCCAATCAAAAAGACCCAGCATGTTTTATAAATGTTAAATCCATTCGATATGGGTGGATGTCAAGAAGCGTTGATAAAGTCACGATTAACAAAACTGCAAGGGAATGTATGTTTTCTGAAGCTTAAAGCAATTACAAAATTATAAAATATATATATTTAATATTCATAATTATTATAAACTCTTTAATAATAGTACCAAATTGTATACTTAACTATATAAATTTAAAAAATGATATGGAAGATTGACTATATTATTATAGGATTTATATATATATTATTACTACTACAAATTTTTAATTAATAATGTTATATTTAAATATTAATATTTTAATAACAACATCAATATTTATATAATGTACCTCTTATGCTCTTCCTTAATTGTTATATTAGGCAATATATTATATAATTTAATACATTCTACTTTTATAATGTTATTAATTTTTGTTCAATGAATGCTATAATTTATTAAAGGGTAGAATACAAAATAGAATATTCTAAAGAATATTCTCTTTTCAAACATATATTCTAAAGAATATTCCTTTAATATTAGAAAATGCTAATTAAATAGCTAAAATTGCTAATTATTAGGAAATGGGACTATAGCCATGCCCATTTTAGTTACAACTTGCATTGTTGTCAAAGAAATATATTCCAAAATGGCATACTTCCAAACATTCTACATGTTTCGACATGTGTTTACTATTTCCATATATGTTTTTATAATATATTAAATTAGTGCATTTTATATATAATATAATACCCCATTGTATAGATATGCATTTACATACACATACAAATGTGTGTAAAATTGATACCTCACTTGCAAAACCAATTGTGAACACAACCCAATCATATTGTGTCATAGAGTTTTATAAGATTTTACATAAGTTTACATCATAAATGTTTACATTTGTAAACTTGATATTTGAGCTATAAATTTATATAAGATTGCATAAAGATTTCGCCATCCCATAGTCTGTTATACACATATTCCTTAGTACCCCTAATAATACATATATAATTCTAATTATTTGCCATAGCTGAATCCTAAATTAACCATGGTTTATATATAAATGTTTAGAACCCTGGTTTATAATTAGAAAATGTTTTTAGAACCCTAGTTTATAATATAATTTATAAACATGAACCCTTGGTTTCCATAAAAGAACTCATAGTTTTTAAGGTTAGTTTATCAAAACATTTATTCATTAAATACTTTACTAGTGAATAAAGTATAGAATATTTCAGTAAATATTTTCAACACCTTAAACTCAAACACTTCAATCTCAATGTCCACTTCATTAAATTCAATTAAAATGTTATGCAAGATGCAACAAGCCATAATAACATTAGTCACATTCTTCAAATGCATGTTACAAAAGATTTTAAATTTTATTTTTTAAAATGTTAAATGCTTACTCAACAACGATTCATGACACTTAACTCATTTGTTAAACATTACCTCAGCTAGTGCGAGGAATTGAGGATCTCCCATGAATGGTAAATCACCCATGGCTTGCATCTATATAGCTTGTATGCTATCAAGTATGTTGAGATCTCCATACCCCTTGTAGCATCATGCATGGTTATTGAAGAATAAGACTTTGTTGACAGTGCTTTTAAAACCAAGATCCCCTTCTTATACTATCTACTATGGCTTGTGCAATAATGGTGTACTTTTGCTTCCTGTTGTACTAGACGTTTATATGCTTTGTTGGTCTTGGGATCAAAGTGTGTGCAATCCAAAGCACCATCTTGTACCTGATTATATGGATGATTGCTTGACAAGTCTACCTAAGGCACTGTATTGCTGTGGTTTGACCAATGGCAAACTGCTCTAACAAGTCTAGAAAACTTGAGTCTTTTGTCAATTTGTAGAGCGTACGTCCAACTTGATTAGTAATTGAGTTTGTAATTTGTATTTTGTTGCTTGAGATCTACAACTAGCATCAAACATAGCCAAAGAAAACAACTCTTCAACATCTTAAAAATCTCTCTCCATCATTTCTTATCATAATAACTCATTAAAAAGTTATTGAACCACGCAATGCTATGTGGTTTCACCCACCAAAGTCTAATATTTCTACATGTAGTTGTAGTAGTTATAAACTCTTCTAAGTAGCACTTCAAACTCAAGAGAATTGAAGGCAAATAAATCACATTGTTTAAGTCTTTTCACATGTCTACTAATTTTTTTTTCTAAAAGATAAGAAACGACAATAACAATTGAACTTTGATTTCTGCTCAATCATATTATAACCTCAATTTACTCAAGTGCGTCTCTCTCATTACAAGCAAGCAAAGTTAAAATTCAAACATAAATATGTTAAACATCAATCACATAATTGTTTGTAATATCTAACATGTAATATATAGCATGTCATAGTTTTTACTACTTTTACTTTGGAGTTGACTATCGTTACCTACAAAACTATGTTGATAAGCCTTAGATGTAGTGAGAAACAACCCTGTTTAGTGCACTTATGTGTTTAGGGGTAGTCCGGCCAGATATCACTAAACACCTCGAGAAACTCTAAGCAAAGATAGCACTTACCTTTTAAAAAACTCTTACCCTCGTTTTTCGTGTCCCATCGGTTGATCTTGTGAGTTCGGCATGTTGGATAAGGTTAGAAACAACCTTAGGGTTTCCCTAACCCCACCCCTAGACCCCTTGAGTTAGGGTTTAGGTCGATGGGTCGTTAAGTAAACTCACCAAGTATATTCCCATTGGGAATGATATTCCATGCCAACACACTTACAAAACAGAGGGGGGCTTTGTCACATATATTAAGTAGTACATGTAGTGAGAGTTCTTGAGTGCAAGCTCTAACTTGTTGTTAAGGCACAACCCTCTATTATGCCACTACTATCAGAGTTTTAACCCAAAGGGCCAACACGTGGCTGCCAGGTGGCCATTTGGCGTCATCACCCTGTGTGAGCAACGCTAAGTTTCCTAGAACAACCCAACAACCCCTAGACTCTAATGCCCAAGTGGACAGGAGACTTAGGGTTTAATCTAAGTCTCCCTAGAATGTCTGCCCCGAGAACCCTTGAGGGATAACCCTAGTTGACTTAGGGTTTAGCCTAAGTCTCCCTAGAGTGTCTGCCCCCAAAACCCTTGAGGGATAACCCTAGTTACTTAGGGTTTTGCCCTAGAAGACCTAGACAGGCTCATGCCCTAACCCCATCAAGGAGACATGTGTTCCACACATACCCCTGGACAGAGCTAAGGCATCGTCACTTACCCTTGAGGAATCACCCTCATCCGGGAGTACAACCCCTTTAGGGCGACAAGGGGTACCCTGAATCACGACTAACCCTAAGGGATTGAGTGGCCAAGTTATACCCTAGACCTAGGGCTAGTACTTAGTGAGGACACGAGTGTGCGCCGTAGGCGGACACGAGTGTTCTGCTAAGCAAACTCCTTAAGGCTAGGTTTGGGATAACCCTAAGCACATGACCTTGCGAGTGCCTCACGAAAGGGCTCCTGCTAACATGTTTAGGTTGTTCACCCTTGAACTCCAAGGAAAAACACTCCCCTAGCCAAGTGTGCCAAAGCACACCTAGTTATGAGACCTAACCTCCCTTGAGCAGATGCCCAAGGCTTAGCACCCTAGTGCAAGCACAAGCATGTTTGTTTGCTAAAGTATCCAACCCCTTAGCGACAAGCCCATGACATAACCCCAAAGGGCGTGCCTCAGGCATTGTACCATGTGACATTTAGCCCAGTGTCACATCTCCATGTGACACTGCCTTTCCCGATGTGGGCTAGATATGCCATAGCCCTTAGATTCAAGAGTTGCACCAAGTGCCACAAACGTGGCTCCTAAATGCCGACTCTAGAACCCCTCAATGAACCCTCAGGAACCAAGTAACATGAACCTGTAAACAAGATCCCACACTCACAGTTGGACAAGGACACGGATGTGCCTTGCTTGGCCGTGAGTGCTACACCTAGCTTGACGTGGAGGAGGAGGCTGGAGACAAGCCTCAAACCTCTGCCTCTTGGAATGTGCATTCCGACAAGACCTTCCCAGGCATGGATTCGCCAACGTTAAGGGTAAGCTACCCCGAAGGTGGGACGTACCCCTGGCATCTGGAAGTTAGGGCGGCACAACAGAGGGTTGTGCCTTGACGACACAAGCTAGAGCTTGCACCGGGAGAAGAGTAACGAGCTCAGTCATGAACCCAGGAACCCTCACTCCTATATACTACCTTATTTATGTGACAGAGGCCCCCCCCCCTGTTTTCCTGTTTACATAAGTGGGCTAGCACTGAAATCTCATTCCCAGAGGGAACATACTTGGTGAGTTATCCATCGACCCCTAAACCCTAACCTGTCAAACCTGGGGTATTTCTAAGCATATCCGACATGCCGAACTCACCGGAACTAGCCATTAATCCAACCGGGACACGGAAAACCAAGGTAAGAGTTTTCTAGATGGAAGTGCTAGCTTCGCCCAGAGTTTCTTGCAAATACCTAATGACACCCGGCCGGACCATCACTAGATATCCAAGTGCACTAAGCGGGCCTGTTTCTTCTACACCTAGGGCTTATCAACATAGTACAGTAGGTAACAACAGTCAACGTCCAAAGTAAAGGGTGAGTCATAGTAAAAACTATGACACACTCCCCGCCTTTGAAAATGTCAACGTCCTCGTTGACGTCCAACTCCAAGACTAGATAATGTTAGAGAAAACTAACCAAAACTAACATATCACTCTATGCGGAGTCAGCCAAAAGTTCACATAAGTTTTATTACCCCCCTTGCATTACGCGAAACCAAGTACTTCAGAACCGTCGTTCACTAAGTTGTAAACCTAGCTGCCGGAGGCACCACCTGCGACATGAAGTCACTTGGAGACCTTTTGCACGTCTGCAAAGTCTGTCACCCACGCACACAACATGGTTAATTTCTTTACTTAACTAGAATTTATATTGGAGGCCTCTAGTTAGTGTTGTTGCCGGCCCCTTGGTTAACAAGAAATAAAGACTTGCTTTATTCCTTAATATTAAATGCTGTTGACGACCTTATCGTCTAACAACAACAAGCACTTCTCAAATGCTTGACCAAACACCTTCGCATTTCTTTTGATTTTCCAATGGTCCCACATCTCCACATGTTACGATATTATAGCTTACATCTCTGCATCCCTCGGTGCTTCTCATTACCCCTTTTCATAAGGGTCTGCTACTATACCTATCTCTCATTAGTATATAGCTACGCCAGACTAAGTATGAGACTTTTATCGGAATCAAGCTCTTTTCCGATATAAGAGTACAAGTCGTAAAACCCTGTTCTTTGTAAACATGTCAATCTGGCCAGAGGCGATCACAGAGGCGCATGGCTGTACACATGTAAACAACAAGGTCTTGCCAATCTACCAACTGCCATTCACTTGGTGTGTTATTAACATAAATTTATTCCCGATAGGAATCAAATTCAGTCAAATCCTGACCAAGTGTGATAGCCTTACCATTTGTCCTTCGCAACCATCTTTGTACTCTTTCATAACACCGACCAGTTCAGGGACCAGATAAGCTAACATACCTTTCTTACAAACTAATGTGGAAACCAGGAAATTCAACCCATCTCTAGTGCCTCAATCGACAATCTTTAGATAACACGTCTCTTAATTGTCACTCTCATTGTACTCATTCCCAAAGAGCACAACATACTAGTGCCATTCAATATTCCTAACTCTTATCACTAAGTTCAAAATACAAATTTTAAGACTTAGTTTCCACGATAAGAGTCTCCTGAACTCGTAATACTGCACGCCTCCATAACATTATATATTTCCAACTTTGAAATTGATTATGTAAATGTTTCTCAACACTATATCGAAGTATAGTATTTTCACTAATTCAAGCAATTAGTGTTTTGATAAACATCTTTTAAACTAATCCTTATTCCATAAACAGTTGTAATTTCGATATTGATACTCTTGAATGGATAATGATCGTTTTAACGTTCAAATCCTAAGTTTATCAACTAGTTGTTATACTAGCAGATATAACTTACAAATCATATCAATTTATCAAAATACTAACTATAATATAGATATGGTCTTAGTTTACATGAATCGAACTTCAATTTTGAGACGGAAATATAATGTTATGACAGTATTCGAGGAACTTGTTCAGAGACTAAGAGGAATCATGAACTAGTGTCTGGTTCATCTAACTGATTTAGTAAGATATTATTTCCATCCACTAATGTTATCATACACTGAAGTGTTATACAACTTCATGTTTTAGTTATATCTTATAATTCAATAGATCTCCCAAACATGAATAAAATATCTAGTTCAGTACATTGAACTAAGATACATTATTCACTCTAGACACCTAGCAATCCAGAAAGTATCACATTGCCCCTCAAGCAATGTATTGAGAAATGTCTCATTTCTCAACTAACTTGAAAACACGTTTCAAGTTATAACACTAAGGTAGTGCCTTACCAAAGTGTCAGACTCAAATCCACTTGAGTCTTTATATTATATGATTACGGCCACCTCATGTGATCATAACCAAGTTTGATATTGAGCGCTCCAAACTCAATATTGAAGAGATATCATACCATACTTTGACAAGTCATTTATAACCAATCTTGAAAAGATTGTCACAAATTCTGCCAAAGTTTAAATATAAATATCTCAACAGATGAGGTGATAGGAAACCTCATATTCTCGAACCGGATATTGGACGAACCTTGAACTACAATCATCAAGAAGGGACACCATCTTCTTGAGCTAATCCCGCTACACAATATCATATATTGAACCAACTCAAGGAACACCATCAAACCTTGAGATAGAACTAACAACTAACCCAAGGAATACAATCAAACCTTGAGTCAAGAATAGTTCTATTTTTCAATATTCCGAAAGATTGAAGATACATACTTTATTTGTTCTTTAAGTGCCCACATTTGCGACCATGATGCAGAGTCAAGAAACCGTCTTTTGAATAATCGTATTCGACTCTAAAATGAAATTGATATTGAAAATCAATATCAACTTCTAATTCTCATCGAACACCGACTCTCTGAGGAGGTACATGCACTTAAACCTAATGGAAATCCGACTATTATTAGCTCATTGTAATTCTCAACATAAGTTATCAAACTTAGCAAGTTTCCTTACTTAGTCGATAAACAAAGAAGAATCCCAAATCATGCTCTTCTTAACCAAGGAATCACCCTTGTTCAAGACTTCTCACATTGCAAACAACGTTACAGTTTCAAGATTAAAGAGTTAACAATGAAAATGCACAAGTGTGCGCCGAACGCCTTCACTATGCAAGTCCTTCATTACTCAGTAAACTGAAAATGTAAACGTATGTTTCCAACATTACTCTTTCTGATAGATCATGCCATCATCCAAAAGCTGCATTGATAGGGATGCAACATTAAATCCGTCTACTGCCAAAATCTATATTATTTCTATCCCATTCTTAAGATCCCACATGAGATAACTTCATAATCAAGTTAGTTGAGTTAGCTAACTTGAATACAAAGTGCGCGCCTACAACCAACTAAGGTTTCAAGTTGTACTTTGTTCAAATCAGACGACTTGAACTTAGTAAACTATTTCACCTAATGTTACTTGCAGCTAGCGTATCAAAGTATTACGTCCATCAGCAATACTTTGATTACATTGGATCTTCGAACCAACTGCTTAACATATTCATCATATGTTAATATTTGACATTCGTTGTATTATAAGTTCATCACCATAGTCTGCTTCTAGAGTTACACTCTCGGAAACATGCACTATAATAAGAGCTTATTTTACACTTTATGTCAAAATGTAGTGTTCTTATGTTTGAATATGCCCCTTCTCCGAAGTCAAAGACGCACTTTGAACATAAGTCTTTCCCCGTTTGAACACTATTGCTGAACGATATTGAATCTTGACCTAAGCCAAAACTCAATGGACAGTCACGTTCTCAAATCATGTGTTATCCCAAATTCAAACACCTTAAAGAAAAAGAAAAATTTTCAATAATGTGTAGAATAGGATATCACAAGACTTAGTTTGTAAGCCAGAACAAACTAACATGCCTGTCTTGTGGAAGTAAATGGTAAAGTAACCTGGACAACCATAAGGTAAAATAACCTGGCATACAACTTGGAAGTTGCTTCCAAGTGCTACCTTCTAGTCCATAACCCACACCCACTTATGAAGTAGGTGTACTTGAAGAGTTATAGATCTCAGGACCAACTCTCCACGCAGAATTCAGACATTAGCCGAAAGTGATAGAGTACTTCAAGAATTTAGAACTAACTAAACCCTAAAATACACTACACTTTAGGTAGTCCTACTGACCGCAGAGAATAGGCTCCGATACCAATTGTCAGAGTTTTAACCCAAAGGGCCAACACGTGGCTGCCAGGTGGCCATTTGGCGTCATCACCCTGTGTGAGCAACGCTAAGTTTCCCAGAACAACCCCAACGACCCCTAGGGTTAGACTCTAATGCCCAAGTGGACAGGAGACTTAGGGTTTAGCCTAAGTCTCCCTAGAATGTCTGCCCCCAGAACCCTTGAGGGATAACCCTAGTTGACTTAGGGTTTAGCCTAAGTCTCCCTAGAGTGTCTACCCCCAAAACCCTTGAGGGATAACCCTAGTTGACTTAGGGTCTTGCCCTAGAAGACCTAGACAGGCTCATGCCCTAACCCCCATCAAGGAGACGTGTGTTCCACACATACCCCTGACAGAGCTAAGGCATCGTCACTTACCCCTTGAGGAATCACCCTCATCCGGGAGTACAACCCCTTTAGGGCGACAAGGGGTACCCTGAACCACGACTAACCCCTAAGGGTTTGAGTGGCCAAGTTATACCCTAGACCTAGGGCTAGTACTTAGTGAGGACACGAGTGTGCGCCGTAGGCGGACACGAGTGTTCTGCTAAGCAAACTCCCTAAGGCTAGGTTTGGGATAACCCTAAGCACATGACCTTGCGAGTGCCTCACGAAAGGGCTCCTGCTAACATGTTAGGTTGTTCAACCCTTGAATTCCAAGGAGAACACTCCCCTAGCCAAGTGTGCCAAAGCACACCTAGTTATGAGACCTAACCTCCCTTGAGCGGATGCCCAAGGCTTAGCACCCTAGTGCAAGCACAAGCATGTCTGTTTGCTAAGTATCCAACCCCTTGGCGACAAGCCCATGACATAACCCCAAAGGGCGTGCCTCAGGCGTTGTACCATGTGACGTTTAGCCCAGTGTCACATCTCCATGTGACACTGCCTTCCCCGATGTGGGCTATCATGCCATAGCCCTTAGATTCAAGAGTTGCACCAAGTGCCACAAACGTGGCTCCTAAATGCCAACTCTAGAACCCCTCAATGAACCCTCAGGAACCAGTAATGAACCTGTCAAACAAGATCCCACGCACAGTTGGACAAGGACACGGATGTGCCTTGCTTGGCCGTGAGTGCTACACCTAGCTTGACGTGGAGGAGGAGGCTGGAGACAAGCCTCAACCTCTGCCTCTTGGAACGTGCATTCCGACAAGACCTCCCAGGCATGGATTCGCCAACGTTAAGGGTAAGCTACCCCGAAGGTGGGACGTACCCCTGGCATCTGGAAGTTAGGGCGGCACAACAGAGGGTTGTGCCTTGACGACACAAGCTAGAGCTTGCACCGGGAGAAGAGTAACGAGCTCAGTCATGAACCCAGGAACCCTCACTCCTATATACTACCTTATTTATGTGACAGAGGCCCCCCCCCTGTTTTCCTGTTTACATAAGTGGGCTAGCACTGAAATCTCATTCCCAGAGGGAACATACTTGGTGAGTTATCCATCGACCCCTAAACCCTAACCTGTCAAACCTGGGGGTATTTCTAAGCATATCCGACATGCCGAACTCACCGGAACTAGCCATTAATCCAACCGGGACACGGAAAACCAAGGTAAGAGTTTTCTAGATGGAAGTGCTAGCTTCGCCAGAGTTTCTTGCAAATACCTAATGACACCCGGCCGGACCATCACTAGATATCCAAGTGCACTAAGCGGGCCTGTTTCTTCTACACCTAGGGCTTATCAACATAGTACAGTAGGTAACAACAGTCAACGTCCAAAGTAAAGGGTTGAGTCATAGTAAAAACTATGACAACTACAACTTCCATACGATAGGGTATGTCCCACCTTTAGGGTAGCATGCCTTTAACGTTGGTGAATCTGAGCCTGAAAGGTCATGTCAGAATACATGTTATAAAGGGTTAGAGGTTGATGCATGTCTCTAGTCTTCTCCTCCACGTTAAGATAAGAGCAGCACTCATTGCTACCTCTGTGTCCTTTGGGATCTTGGCCGACAAGTTCTCCTTACCAAGTCCAGGAAGGTTCACAGAGAGAGTTCTAGAGTTGGCATCTGGGAGTCACATTTATGGCACCAAGTGTAACTCTTGAGTTTAAGGGGCTATGGCGAGATAAACCCACATTTTAAGAAATAGTGTCACATGACCATGTGACACTAGGCTACACGACACATGGTACAACGCCTGAGGCATGCCCTTTGGGTTATGTCATGAGTTTAATGCTGAGGGTTAGATACTTTTAGTAAGTAGGCATGCTTGTGCTCACATCAAGGTGTTAAACCTTGGGCATCCACTTAAGGGAGGGGTTAGGTTTCATAATCAAATGTGCTATTGGCACACTCAGCTAGGGAGTGTTCACCTTAGGATCCATGGGTTGAACAAACTAAGCTCATTAAATAAGAGTTCTTTTATAGGGCATTCACAAGGTCGTGTACTTAGGATTATTCAAACTAAGTTTACTTAGCGTCCGCCTACGGCACTCACTTGTGTCCTCACTAAGTACTAACCCTAAGTATAGAGTATGACTTGGCCGCTCAAACCATTAGGGGTAGTTTGGTTCAAGGTACCCCTTAATGCCTTAAAGGGGTTGTACTCCGGATTAAGGTGATTTCTAAAGGGGTAAGTGACGATGCCTTAGCTCTGTCATGAGGATATGTGTGAGACACATCTCTATAGTGGGGTTAGGGCATGAGCCTGTCTAAGTCTCTTGGGATAGGATCCTAAAAGTCTACTCAAGTTATCCTTTAAGATTTGAGGGATAGTCATTTTAGGGGATTTAGGGTTGAACCTAAGTTTTCATGCCTATTCGAGCGACTGAGTCATGTTTTTGGGATTTGTTTTGGAAGACTTAACATTTTCACATATGGTATAACGTTGGATGGCCACTTGGCAGCCATGTGTTGCCACGTGTTGACCCTTTGAGTAAATACTCTGACATAGCACACTTTCACACATCTCTATTGCAACTCCCATCCTCTTCACTCCCTTTGCCATAGCTCCTAACACACCTAACAATGTAGTCCTTTTCTCCTTCTTTACTTGCATTCTCCCATGTTCCAACTTCATAAGCTCCCTATCAAGCTCCAATTTCATCTGGTCTCTAGTCTTGAGACTCAAACATTTGTAGTAGGACTTTACTTGGTTCTATATGATGCCTTTAACATGTTAATAAGAAGCTCGGTGCTCTTATTAACTTATTTTTCTTACTTCCTTGTACTACCAGCAACTTTGTCTCCATATGTAGCACCTGAAGTTTCACTCTTAATGTCATCCTCTTCTTCCTCATGGGCCACTTGATCACTCTCTTACCTAATACTTCACATGCGTTATGACATGACATCTTTGGCTCAAGCCCTCTATTGCATCTCATTTAGTACCATGTATGTTGTTCATCCATGTTTGGTAGATTCTTCCTTTCTCTCTCTAGGTGTCATTATAAAGTACAATTCATTGCTGATGTGAGCCTGATAGTTATGAATAATATGATAATTTAAGAAAATATTATCCCACTTGAGATGGCATTGCTTTAGAGTTTGTTCACATTCTTTGTCATGAGCTCTATAACTTTGTATCTATAATCTCAAACTTGTCTCGTAGTGAGCCAAATTATTTTTTATCATAAGAGCTCGTTTGTTTTTGTAGTGATAAAAAGATTAATCTCAAAATTCTTTCAATTTGGTGCTCTTTTGCATTTCTTCAAAGGCTTAGCTTCTCCATGTGTTGGTCCTGGAATGAGAGTGTGAGTAGGAGTTCCTGAAACACCAACAATAGTCTTAGCAATCTCACTAGTAACACAAACTCTTGAGTGTAAGAAGCATCAACACCAATCCTAAGTGTAAGAACCAACCCTAGTAGTAACAGTTTCTAGAACTTGAGCTTAAGTATTAATAATGGTTAAAAGTAACAATAACCCCTAGAGTAATCTCTAGAGGTAGAGTAATCCCTAGAGTGTAGAGTAATCCCTAGAGTGAAGAGTAACAACAATCTCTAGAGGATGAGTTGCATGTTCTTTTTATAACTTTATGTCTTATGTATAAAATAAAATTATGCCTAAACAAAAACAAATAAAAAGTGGTTGTGCAAAAAAATAAAAATAAAAAGAAGAAGAAGAAAAGGAAATAAATAGAGAAAGAAAAAGTGAATATAGAGAGAAAAAAGAATATTTTTAGGTAGGAAAAAGAAAATAAAAAACCAGAACTAAGAAAAAGTAAAAGAAGAAATACCATTTCTTTTTACTATTTTTAATTTTAAAAGAAAATTTTCCCTTTTTATTCCTCCATAATGCAAATAATGCAAAATATTATATTGTTATCTTGCAACAATCGCAACATTTCCCTCTTATCATTCTAATGTGTATACTCACATTTTCAACGTTCGTGACAATTTTCTGTTTTGTCATTTAAGTTAAAAGCCCTATTTATTACGCTATTTAAACTCTATTCTTAATTGTGATCTTGTTAAATAATAGGTGCTTAAAAAGCCCCATTAAATTTTCTATTGTTCTTCTTAAAATTTAATTTAACTTAACATAATTGAGTTTGGTGGGATGGGTACTTAATTAATGGAATCTTGTTAAGTTTTGAGTTAACATAATTTATTAAATTTTTAACTTAATTGAGTTGATGGGATAGGACTTTAATTAAGTTTAAGTCTTAACTTAATAAAATTAACTAGTGGATGTCTAAATACAAATTTAGAAAAGGATATTTCAATTCTAAAAAATATTCTTTTATTTATTAAATAAAATAACTGATGAGATTTTATATTTTATCACATTTTATATTAAATATATCTAACTATTTAACGACCCTTAACTCAATTGTTAGTAACACATTGCATATACTTACGCAATTAAATTGCATTTAGAGGATTTAAAAGTATGTTTTTATGAAGTATCTATTTTCCTCAAGAGCGTAATTTATTAAATTTTATTATTTTTATTTTATATTTAAATATAGATGGAAGTTATATGCATTTGAAAGATAAATCAGAAAAGAAAAATTATACACGAGTTAGTGTTTTATTTTTTTGTTTTTTCAAAACAAGTAAATAGCTCAGCAGTTCAATTTCAAACCTAGCTATTTTTCTTATTAAAAGTAATAGTTGCTGATATATTCTAACTTAAAATGATTGTTTGTGTATAAATATTATATATATAGAATTTACGGACACGCACGAGCCCGCACGACTTGTTGGCTTTGTTAACAAGTCTTAGTTAGTGTATTTTCATTTCTTGTATGCGGTAGTATATGGGCTTCCATGTTTATGCGCCTATGTACATATTAGAGATTATTCTAAATGCACACCTGAAAGAGCAGATATATATTCAGAAATGTCAGATGTATTAGTTTATAAAAACCCTGCTTATATACAGGAGACCTCCTGCCACGTGTCACACATGCGACACGTGGCGCTGACACATGGGGCCAGATCACCACCCATGTGTCACTACGCATGTGTATATACACACATGCGTATATACGGTATGTTACCTAATATATAGTATCTTACACTATCCTCCCCTCTGCGGCTGTGTAGATGGTGATGGATCTGATGGTCCTGGATCCGTGTGAGCTGGGCCATCTAAGGTATGACCAAATGTACTCAACGAGTCTCGAACGACAAACCGTTTCATTCGAACCACGTGAACTATCTCAACCTCATGAGATCCCACCAACTGTACTTGATATACCTGAGGACCAACCTTTCGGAGTACTCGGTAGGGACCAAGCCACTTATGTAACAAACCAGTTGCAAGCCCAGGTGCAAACAGCTTGGGAAAACGTACCAGGACTAAGTCACCGTCAGCAAAATCTAGTGGAATTGATGTCGTGCATTGTAAGAAGATTGCTGCCGCATTTGAGCTCGACTAAGATGTTCAACAGACTCTGCACGCAGAAGAGGCAAAACACGCATCCAAATGTCAAGCCCACATCTTTGTATCCTCGGCACATGCAGATTCGATGATAACCCCAATTCACTAGGCAACTTAGGATCATATCCATACAATGCCTTGAATGGAGAGATACCAATCGAACTCTGAATGCCTGTTACATAAGCAAATCTCAAACATCGCAAATACCAATCCCAGTCCGTGTGATTGAAGTTCACATACTTCGAGATCATACCCTTTGAAGGTCCGATTCAATCGCTCCACCAAACCATCAGTTTGTGGATGATATGGAGAGGCAAATGAATGTTTTACCCCTAACCTCTCACACAACACTCGGATTACCTCTGCAATGAAAGCGGGGCCATTGTCTGATAACATCCGCTCTGGACAAGAATGCTGCAAAACCACATTATCGAACCGAAACACAAGCTGTTGACATGGCAGTTGCATCTGGAAGAGCACCAACCTCCACCCATCGAGTTAAATAATCGGATACAACAATGATGTACTGGTTATCGTGAGAAGAACGTGGAAAAGGTCCCATTAAATCCACTGTAATTAATCAAAAGGGCGAGAAACATTGATGGATTCCAACATCCCCATGGCCCGAGCCATAGAGGAATTCCGAGTTGACAAGTGGGACAGCTTTGAATATACCTGATCACATCACCACGCATGCTGGGCCAATATAATGATTGGCGCAGCTTCTCCAACACCCATTGGTGACCAAGATGACCTCCAACAATAGGTGAATCATGATATGCTCGAAGAAGGTGTGGAACATAGTAGAGGGTACATCCAAACGCCATCTGTCCTGGATTTGTCCCAATAAAATACAATAAACCATCCTGAAGTCGAAACTGAGCATGATATTATCGAAACCGAGGTTCAGAAGACGGATTTGCAAAACGCATTGCGTAATTGCCTTGTCCATGGTTCATGTTTTTGAGCATCCTGCCACTGTTCCAAGGATGGTAGTCAGCATCGAATACCTGAGGGGCTTGTATCAAACTGAACGCTGCAACTACTGCATGAGCAGGCAAAGTGGAATTGGAGAGGGGTGCTTAAGAAAGTGCATCCGATCCACCATTGTTCGCCCAGGCCTGTGCACCACCTTAAAGTTATATACTTGGAGACGTAATGCCCATCTGGCTACGCGACCCACTAAATTCTTCCGTTTTAATAAGGAAGTGACAGCAGCATGATCACACTCCAAAAGTGTTTCACTCCATGTAAGTAGGCATGAAGTCGTTCAAAACCCCAACAGCAACAAGGCATTCTTTTTCAGTAGTGGAATAATTCCTCTCAGCCGGCATGAGTACTCGACTAATGTAAGCCACCGGGTGTCGAATTGAAGAATCCACAGCATTAGTTTGCATCAATACACCACCAATACCAACATCTGAGGCATCTACTCGTAAAATGAACGGACGAGTAAAATCTGGGTATTGAAGCAATGGTGGAGTTGTTAGGAACTCTTTTAAACTGGTCAAATGCCTGCTAACACCTGCGAGTCCACTTGAAAGATACCTGTGGATGAACTAACTCCCAAAGAGGGCAGTTCAATCAGTGAGATGATCGATGAATCGACCCAAGTATTGCACCTTGCCCAAGAAACACTGGACTTCCTGTACTATACGGGGACAAGGGAACTCTCGAACAGCTCGTAACTTCATTGGATCCACCTGTAAACCCTCTTGAGATATACGGTAACCCAAGTAAGTGGTGTCGGTCGAACCAAAACACACACTTTTCAAGTTTCAAACTTCAGGCCAACTTCTCGAAATCGATCAAGAACGCGTTGTACATCACGAATGTGATCCTCCAAGAACCAGACCCATGAATGAGCACATCGTCGATAAAATTGGCAGTGATATCAGGCATATCGGAAAAGTTCATCCATCATGCGTTGAAAGGTGGCAGGAGCTGAAGTCAATCCAAAAGGCATGACCAAAAACTCGTAAAGACCAAATGGTGTCCGAAAGGCGGTTTTTGGAATATCCTCCTCAGCCATAGGAACCTGCCAATATCCTAATGCCAAATCAACTTAGTAAACCATTGACTCTGACCCAAACGATATAATAGATCAGTAGAGTTCGAAAAGTGGATAGGCATCTTTGATGGTAACATCGTTGAGAGGTCGGTAATCCACACAAATCGTGAGATCCATCAGGCTTGGGAACCAAATGAGGTTTCACATGCCCATGGACTCTGTGATGGACGACACACCCGCTTACCGATCATATCTGTAATAGCTGTTCGCATGGCGATAACTCTTTTGGTGACCTGCGTCAAACCGGACTTTGAAAAGGCTTTGCATTGCCTGTGGGTATACAGTGTCGAGTCTTCACACGTGCACCTTGGGACAGATCAAATTTGAACAAACTTGCATACTGCTGCTTAAGTTGTTCGATGCATTGTGCTCGATACTCCGGTGACGGATCCGATTTGAACCTGTTGAGATGAACACCACCCCAAGACTGGAATCAAAGGAGCTGTATGTGATACAAACAGCAACAAGCTTCTCTGGACGTAAAGGAACAGATGCAAAGACACAGACTCCAAGCGTAATACAGGAGGAGAGAGTGAAAAATCACACATACCTTTCGACTGCTTCAACCAATCACATCCCAGAATAATGTCAAAGACCTGGGAAGGGACAACCCTAAGAGACCCAGAGGGAAACTTACGATTGTCACCCAAACCAGCGTAGTCGAAGTGGTGTACTGTGATACTGCACGAGACTGCCCATTACCATATAAAATGTGCAAGACCTTATCTGCACGTCTTAAGGGTAACGAGCACCGATGCGCTAGAGAAGAAGTTTGGAAGACATACTGGATCCTGTATCCACAAGCACTGTGACTGAAAGATCATTCACTCGTGCAGAAAATGTGAAAACTGGATGATCTGGTGGAACTTGCAAACCTTGATATGCATAGCGGAAAAAGTTGGAGGTGAAGTCTCCATCGCACGGGATCCCTCCGTCGCCCGTACGATTACTAGTTTTCCGCAACAGATCCATCTGCAAGAGAGGCTTCGTCATCTGAAGCTCATCATCAGATAATGGCCGCCACAGGCACACCATCCGGAAATATGGTCGCCAGCCTGGATGTGGTGGACGCCAATCAGGATACACATCGCATGCCCGCCAAGTATGTCCAGGCGCCCAACAGGCCCAACAATGAACTTGATTGGGTCGACCTGCATTGTTCCGATTCCTCCTGTCACGAATCCGTGGATTTTGACCACCACGGGCAGGTACTGGAGCAGGTGCAGGACGATTTCGTGGAGGTGGTCCACGGGGTGGGCCCCGAGGTCGACCACGAAAGGCTTGCCGTGCGGGCACATATGCAGCAGCATCAACCTCCATTGGATCAGCACGCTTGAACAAGAGGAGCAGGTAAACCGGGGAACACGGCCCTCACCAGGCCACCAACTCAAAACGTTGAGCTAGTGCAAAAGCTTCCTCCAATGTGGTAGGACGAAGAGCCCGAACGAATGAACAAGTTCGGGTCGCATAGTTGGCCATAACATACCGAGCTTAATAGGCTCAGGCATGTTAGGATATGCACGCCGAACTAAATCCCCGAACCTAATACTGAACCGCATAACAGACTCACCAGGATGTTGTCGTATCATGCAGTTGTTTGGAAAGCATCATTGAATCCTCAACTTTGCCAAACGTACGTTGAGGCCATTCCGTTAACCGATTACTATTGGCTTGAATCTCCGCAGCCAATCCATTATACCACTTGAGCGTAGGGCCTTCCAAACATGTAGGGAATTCTCTGAGAGCACGGGCCTCATCCCAACCATGGTAACGAACAATGACTTGGAAATGATCAAACCAGTGGTATACATCATCTCCCGGATCACCACAAAAAGATCGGGTCGAACCCTCGATTTGTGGCCTGTGAAGAAGATGAAGAGTACTAGAAGCAGATCCCCCGGCATGAGGCTCAGACGGGAAGAGGAGGACGGACCCTCAACAAAGCGCTCCAACAACTTAGTTTGTGCATCAATAGCAGTAGCAATAATGCTAAAAGCCGTCTCCATGTTCATTGTCATGGAAACAAGAAAAAGAAAAGGCGGAAGAAAGGAATACCCAACTTCTCCACCAATGAAAGAGCAGATATATATTCAGAAATGTCAGAGTATTAGTTTATAAAAACCCTGCTTATATACAGGAGACCTCTGCCATGTGGCACACATGCACACATGGCGCTGACACATGGGGGCCAGATCACCACCATGTGTCACTACGCATGTGTATATACACACATGCGTATATATGGTATGTTACCTAATATACAGTATCTTACACCCCGTCTCTCTACGTGTGTGTCCACGTAATAATTAATTTATTTCCAAAACTCAAACATGTGTTAGAGAGGAGATACGTGAAGATAAACATCAGGAGGATAATGTGACATCCCACTACGATAAACATGGGCGAAGGCTCGCAAGCCGGGATCAAAGATGCATTCCAAGTGCTTGGAGTCCATATCATATTCCAGTCCGTAGTCCGGGTCATTCAAGAGCATCATCCCCACCTTGTTACCCAAAAGTGACGGTCCCGACGTAGTTTTGCCGGAAGGTACTTGTGCAGTTAGAAAGAAACTCCGTCGCCTCTCCCATAGGCAAGCTGGACACTTTGCACCATCCATTAGTCGCATCCCACTCGAACAGATTGATCGGCCCGTTCCCCGTTTCGCTCCCAAACGCCACTATGTATTCTCCGGTAAATATGGCAGGTCTGAGAATGTCTATGTCTACGTCTGATTGAGGCTCTAGTACGTTCCATCTATGATATATCATCTTCTTAGTGTGAGGGGAAGACATATCTGCCATGTTGAGCGTGTAAAATGAATGATATGTGAGCCACGGCTCGAGAAATGGAGAAAACCAGATGCCAGTTCATGATGCGTTCAAAAATCTTGCTGTGCTTCTCCCACGTATCCGTCTCCGACGAGTAAACATGGATTGTAGAGTCGGACACCTCCAAGGTCCTCCTCCATACGGTCTCGTTTTCAGCAATCACAACCTTGTCCGGGGGTCGCAATCAAGAACTATGCTGACATGGTAAAGTGGAGACTGCACTTCTCCGGGCTCAAACGAGATCGGGCCTGGACTTCCAGTTACACAATTGCGAATCTCTGTTGGAGGTCTTCAACTAAATACTTCCAAGTTTTTCCCCGATCAAGCCTAATTTGTTGAGGCGATTGTCTCTTTCTTACATTTCTTTCCTGTTGTTGGAAGTTCTTGTTTACTAAAGCGGCAACGAGGCCACCGCTGGATGACCAAGTCACCCATGTCCCACCGTAGTCCTCAGAAAGCCAGTTTATCCAAACAACAAATCAACCTCCAACGCCTAAAACCCTCTTCTTCACAAGTTACAACCCACTGCGGAACTCATATCGGAGGGTCAAACGCCGAAAAAACACTCTTCACAGTCTTCTTCAGCTCGCTATTGCGTAGTAACGAATATAAACGGTAGCGGTCTGTACAGGGTAACTTCTGCAGAATCAATCCGATTACATCTGAACCAAACTCTTCAATGACTACTCTGCATCTTCTTCTTCTAAACCAAACTCTCCCATGACTAACTCTTCATCTTCTTCTTCTCCACAAACAAGCTTTCCATCATCTTCTTTTCCGGAATTCCCTGGGCGTCTCTCTACTCCACAGTGTCAGAAGAAGATCGCAAACTTTACTAAGGTACATAACGCAGTCTTCCCTGCATGCTATCCTAAAAATGTTTTGACTTATCTTATCTATCTAAACTATTTAAAGTAGGTAATCTGAATTATTTAAGGATTAGATTAACTACTTAAAGATTGTCTTAAACAATTATGTTACGCACACAAATTCTATAACAAGGGATTTCAAATGTACAAACAGATTACGTTTATAAAATCAACATAACTTTTAAATCTCACTAGAAATACATATGCTGAAAAATTAAAGAATACCCTAGATAATTCACTATGAAATCAGAAACACACAAGCAAGCTGGTTGAAGGTGGTCTGACACCGTTAAACTATCAGCCGGTGCGGATGAGCGACGGGGTGAAGTGCCGGATAAGGAAGGTATTGCATGTATGGACTGATGGCAACAGATGTCAGACGGCAACATAGTCAAGCGTAGATATGATCGTCCGGATTAACTACCCAAGGTACGCAGGATAACACGTGCAAGGGAGGAGGCGCATAAATGAGATAGACATGACTTTGTCATAGGGCAGAAGACCACTAAGAAATTGCCACCTATACTTAGGGTTTAGCGCTAGATGACCACTATATAAGCAGGAAGGCGAGTAGTGGGTCGGGTCTTTTGGGGATTAGGAAGTTTGCGTCTTGTATTTTGCTCCCATGTCGGAGGTAGTTTGTACTCAGGCAGGCAATATATATACATAAATACATGCTTCTTCTATTCACCATCTTATCGATGATTCCCATCTTGCTCCGCTCCTAGCCAAGCAACACACTCTACTAACCATCACAGTGATACCCTAGGAGAACTCTCCCACCTTTGTACACGGACCCTTGCAGTTTCTGGGTAGAGGCCATTTAGCACCTTCCAGTACTCTTGAGGTAAGGCCGGCTTGCCAGTTCGAACCCAGGGTTGGACATTATCCATGACATCCTAACGACCACCGAGGCTTCCTAAAAGCACCATATCTGACATGTGAAGTCCGACGAACACAAGCCCTAGGATTTGTAATAAATATATATATAATATCGCATGGGTGTGTTTGTATACATGTGTGTGTTGGTTATATTTCTCCAATGTTAATAAATGTATTAAATATATTTGTATTATTTATTTTGATAAACATGTCAATTAGACTTACTATTTAATTGTTAATGCCTTATATTAATAATTATAACCATTTTGTCACTAGGATCTTTCCTTGTCTCAATCATACGTATGTGTATGAAAACTGATAATAAATTAGCAGTTAAAAACAGATATATCAAATAATCCTAATAATATCCGCACACATCCATTACATATTATAGTCCATATAATGAGAAGTAATTGCTCAACACGGATTGAATGATGAAATTATCATGAAGCAATTGACAAGGTAATAAAAAATGTTAAAAAGTACATAAGTTTATTATAACTGGTTACACAGACATAAACAATGACTTAAACAGCCTAGATATCTTCTGTGTGTTTATTATTTCTATATTTTAAACACTATGAACTGATATATTTAACTAACACTTATATAATATAATACATATTTAAAATGAATTTAACTATTTAACAATATATTTAATCCCTATAGGATATGCATAAAGTTAAATACATGCTGAAACGTACAGTACCTGAGGTGTAATCTAACCTAGGTCATTTTTACGTACTCGTACCCGGGGAAATTGCTGATTTATATCCTACCCGAACCAGCTTTTACCCAATATTAAATTTTAATGTTTATTATTAATAATTAATTAATACTTTGAAAGAGCCGATATATATTAAAAATGTCAGATACATTAAGCTACAAAAACCCTGCTTATATACAGGAGACCTCCTGCCATGTGGCACACATGCGACACGTGGCGCTGACACATGGCGGCCAGATCACCACCCATGTGTCACTATGCATGTGTGTATATACACATGCGTATATACGTTACATTACATAATATACAGTATCTTACATTATCCCCCCTCTGCGGTTGTGTAGATGGTGATGGATCTGATGGTCCTGGATCCGTGTGAGTTGGGCCATCTAAGGTATGACCGAATGTAGTCAACGAGTCTCGAACAACAAACCGTTTCATTCGAACTACGTGAACTATTTCAACCTCATGAGATCCCACCAACTGTACCTGATACACCTGAGGACCAACCTTTCGGAGAACTCGGTAGGGACCAAGCCACTTATGTAATAAACCAGTTGCAAGCCCAGGTGCGGTTAACTTGGGAAAACGTACCAGTACTAAGTCACCGTCAGCATAGTCTGGTGGAGTTTGATGTCGTGCATTGTAAGAAGATTGTTGCTGTATTTGAGCCGACCAAGATGTTCAGCAGACTCTGCACGCAGAAGAGGTAAGACAGCATCCAAATGTCGAGCCCACATTTTCGCATCCTCGGCACGTGGCAGATTCGATGATAATCCCAATTCACTAGGCAACTTAGGATCATATCCATACAATGCCTTGAATGGAGAGATACCAATCGAACTCTGAATGCCTGTTACATAAGCAAATCTCAAGCATCGCAAATACCAATCCCAGTCAGTGTGATTGAAGTTCACATACTTCGAGATCATACCCTTGAAGGTCCGATTCAATCGCTCCACCAAACCATCAGTTTGTGGATGATATGGAGAGGCAAATGAGTGTTTTACCCCTAACCTCTCACACAACACTCGGAATACCTCTGCAATGAAAGCGGGGCCATTATCTGATAACATCCGCTCTGGACAAGAATGCTGCAAAACCACATTATCGAACAAAAACAAAGCTGTTGACAGGGCAGTTGCATCCGGAAGAGCACCAACCTCCACCCAACGAGTTAAATAATCAGATACGACAATGATGTACTGGTTACCTTGAGAAGAACGTGGAAAAGGTCCCATTAAATCCACTGCAATTAACTCAAAAGGGCGAGAGACGTTGATGGATTCTAACACCCCCATGGCCCGAGTCGTAGAGGAATTCCGAGTTTGACAAATGGGACAACTCTGAATATACCTGATCACATCACCACGCATGCTAGGCCAATAAAAGGATCTGCGGAGCTTCTCCAACACTCGTTGGTGACCAAGATGACCTCCAACAATAGGCGAATCATGATATGCTCGAAGAAGGTGTGGAACATATGTAGAGGGACAGCCAAACGCCATCTGTCTCTGGATTTGTCCCAATAAAATACAATAAACCATCCTGAAGTCGAAACTGAGCATGATATTGTCGAAACTGCGGTTCGGAAGAGGACTTGCAAACGCATCCGTAATTGCCTCGTCCACGGTTCACGTTTTTGGGCATCCTGCCACTGTTCCAAGGATGGTAAGTCGGCATCGAATACCTGAGGGGCTTGTATCAAACCGAATGCTGCAGCGACTGCATGAGCAGGCAAAGTGGAATCAGAAAGGGGTGCTCGAGAAAGTGCATCCGCATCCACCATTGTTCGCCCAGGCCTGTGCACCACCTTAAAGTTATATACTTGGAGACGTAATGCCCATCTGGCTACACGACCCACTAAATTCTTCCGTTTTAAAGGAAGTGACAGCAGCATGATCACACTCCAAAAGTGTTTCACTCCCATGTAAGTAGGCATGAAGTCGTTCAAAACCCCAAACAGCAGCAAGGCATTCTTTTTCAGTAGTGGAATAATTCCGCTCAGCGTGAGTACTCGACTAATGTAAGCCACCGGGTGTCGAATTGAAGAATCCACAGCATCAGTTTGCATCAATACACCACCAATACCAACATCTGAGGCATCTACTCGTAAAATGAACGGACGAGTAAAATCTGGGTATTGAAGCAATGGTGGAGTTGTCAGGAACTCTTTTAACTGGTCAAATGCCTGCTGACACCTGCGAGTCCACCTGAAAAACCTGTGGACGAACTAACTCCCGAAGAGGGGGCAGTTCGATCAGTGAGATGATCGATGAATCGACCCAAGTACTGCACCGTGCCCAAGAAACGCTGGACTTCCTGTACTGTACGGGACGAGGGAACTCTCGAACAGCTCGCAACTTCATTGGATCCACCTGTAAACCCTCTCGAGATATACGGTAACCCAAGTAAGTGGTGTCGGTCGAACCAAACACACACTTTTCAAGTTTCAACTTCAGGCCAACTTCTCGAAATCGATCAAGAACGCGCCGTACATCACGAATGTGATCCTCCCAAGAACCAGACCCATGAATGAGCACATCGTCGATAAAATCGGCAGTGATATCAGGCATATCGGAGAGAAGCTCATCCATCATGCGTTGAAAGGTGGCAGGAGCTGAAGTCAATCCAAAAGGCATGACCAAAAACTCGTAAAGACCAAATGGTGTCCGGAAGGCCGTTTTTGGAATATCCTCCTCAGCCATAGGAACCTGCCAATATCCTGATGCCAAATCCAACTTAGTAAACCATCGACTCTGACCCAAACGATCTAATAGATCGGCAGAGTTCGGAAGTGGATAGACATCTTTGATGGTAACATCGTTAAGAGGTCGGTAATCCACACAAAATCGGAGAGATCCATCAGGCTTGGGAACCAAATGAGGTTCACATGCCCATGGACTCCGTGACGGACGACACACTCGTTTACCAATCATATCAGTAACAGCTGTTCGCATGGCTGATAACTCCTTTGGTGACCTGCGTCGAACCGGGACTTTGAAAGGCTTTGCATTGCCGGTGGGTATACAGTGTCGAGTCTTCACACGTGCACCTTGGGACAGATCAAATTTGAACAAACTTGCATACTGTTTCTTAAGTTGTTCGATGCAGTGTGCTCGACACTCAGGTGACGGATCCGGCATTTGAACCTGTTGAGATGAACACCACCCCAAGACCGGAATCAAAGGAGCTGTATGCGTGATACAAACAGCAACAAGCTTCTCTGGACGTAAAGGAACAGACTGCAAAGACACAGACTCCAAGCGTAATACAGGAGGAGAGAGTGAAAAATCACATGTACCTTTCGACTGCTTTAACCAATCACATCCCAGAATGATGTCAAAGACCTGGGAAGGGACAACCCTAAGAGACCCAGAGGGAAACTTACAGTTGGCACCCATAACCAGCGTAGTCAAAGTGGTGTACTGTGATACTGCACGAGACTGCCCATTACCATATAAAATGTGCAAGACCTTATCTGCACGTCTTAAGGGTAATGAGCACCGATGCGCTAGAGAAGCAGTTATGGAAGACATACTGGATCCTGTATCCACAAGCACTGTGACTGAAAGATCATTCACCCGTGCAGAAAATGTGAAAACTGGATGATCTGGTGGAACTTGCAAACCTTGATATGCATAGCGGAAAAAACATGGAGGTGAAGTCTCCATCGCACGGGATCCCTCCGTCGCCCGTACGATTACTCGTTTTCCGCAACAGATCCACCTGCAAGAGAGGCTTCGTCATCTGAAAGCTCATCATTAGCCATAATGGCCGCCACAGGCACACCATCCGGAACATATGGTCGCCAGCCTGGATGTGGTGGACGCCAATCAGGATACACATCGCATGCCCCAAGTATGTCCAGGTGCCCAACAGGCCCAACAATGAACTTGATTGGGTCGACCTGCATTGTTCCGATTCCTCCTGTCACGAATCCGTGGATTTTGACCACCACGGGCAGGTACTGGAGCAGGTGCAGGACGATTTCGTGGAGGTGGTCCACGGGGTGGGCCCCGAGGTCGACCACGAAAGCTTGTCGTGCGGGCACATATGCAGCAGCATCAACCTCCATTGGATCAGCACGCTGAACAAGAGGAGCAGGTAACCCAAGGGGAACACGGCCCTCAAGGCACCAACTCAAAACGTTGAGCTAGTGCAAAAGCTTCCTCCAATGTGGTAGGACGAAGAGCCCGAACGAATCGAACAAGTTCGGGTCGCATAGTTGGCCATAACATACCGAGCTTAATGGGCTCAGGCATGTTAGGATATGCACGCCGAACTAAATCCCCGAACCTAATACTGAACCGCATAACAGACTCACCAGGATGTTGTCGTATCGCATGCAGTTGTTGGAAAGCATCATCTGAATCCTCAACTTTGCCAAACGTACGTTTGAGGCATTCCGTTAACCGATTACTATTGGCTTGAATCTCCGCAGCCAATCCATTATACCACTTGAGCGCAGGCCTTCCAAACATGTAGGGAATTCTCTGAGAGCACGGGCCTCATCCCAACCATGGTAACGAACAATGACTTGGAAATGATCAAACCAGTGGTATACATCATCTCCCGGATCACCACAAAAAGATCGGGGTCGAACCCTCGGATTTGTGGCCTGTGAAGAAGATGAAGGAGTACTAGAAGCAGATCCCCCGGCATGAGGCTCAGACGGGGAAGAGGAGGACGAACCCTCAACAAAGCGCTCCAACAACTTTGTTTGTGCATCAATAGCAGTAGCAATAATGCTAAACGCCGTCTCCATATTCATCGTCATGAAAACACGAAAAGGAAAAGGCGGAAGAAAGGAATACCCAACTTCTCCACCAATGAAAGAGCCGATATATATTAAAAATGTCAGATACATTAAGCTACAAAAACCCTGCTTATATACAGGAGACCTCCTGCCACGTGGCACACATGCGACACGTGGCGCTGACACATGGCGGCCAGATCACCACCCATGTGTCACTATGCATGTGTGTATATACACATGCGTATATACGTTACATTACATAATATACAGTATCTTACAACTTAAATTTTTAATTAATTAATAAATTTATTATATTAAATTATTTAAATGATTATGTGTTTCCTTAAATATATATAAATTAAATATGATACCCTCGTACTATACCCCAGTCACAAATTCTGGATATGGTAACTATTTGCGACGCACTGCCTTCTCTCTCTCACACACTCGTAAAAACATGTACAATGTTTGTTTCTGTTTTTATATGCTCCGTGCATATGAATACCTGTTTAATTTATTATATATTACATTTAATTAAAATATTAACTTTAAAAATTAAATTTATAAATTATAAATTTAAATATTTTCATTTTAAAATTATTATGATGTTAAAATATAAATTCTATTGCTAATCTAAATATTAAAATTAAAATATATTAAAATTTATAAACTTACACTTAAAAAAGGCATGATTAACTCTGTTGTATATGTTACTATAAATTCATTACTAACGCTTTTAACTTAATTTATTTTTTGTTCTAATGTTTTATCAATACCATATAACACATATTTACGCTGTAATATATAAAAGTTTTTTCAGAATTTATTTTTAAATCTTATAAAAGATTATCATAAATTCAGCCAAGCAACTCTAAACCAGTCTATATAGTACATGATATACTAACTATATCATACATGCACTCTCCACCCATGTCACAAGTAAATAGTAAACTCACACACACACGGATTAAGAAATGAGATTATTAATAATATTATTTCAAATTTAGCTAATGAAGAGATGTTTACCGGACTAATGTGCTTTTGATCGCCACTCCAGAAAGCCTCAGCAAAACCCCGGTAACCACTCTCAGTCAAGTGTATGAAATCCAAAACAGGGACGAAGAAGGTGCTGAGCAGAGTGTGTAATTCGAAACAGTCCCACACTGAACTTGTGCATTCAGAACCCCAGCTCCCACAACATGCTCCTACTACACCTACACAAGCAATAATGTATGTTACTTAGATATAAATTCACAAAACCTGCATAAATATTAAGTACTTACTACTCTCTCCGTAGAGCTCCATAAACCTGTCATATGTGTTTGCATAGATAATGGTTGAACCGATCAGGCTTGTCCTCAGGCTTCCCAAAGCTTCTTGCAAACCATCGTAATCCACCCACGCAGTATGAAGTGCCCCACTCTTCAGATCGATGCCGAAAGTGTTCTTGAGTTGTAGCGACGTGGTTTGAGCCACAGAGGCTACATTGTACACGTTCACTCCGACGTGCACTGGTTATCGAAGCCATTCCCGTCGATTACCTTAGTGTTTTGCCACGTATCGAACTCTATCTGCCTGCATGTTATTGGTGGTTATGTTCACCAGTCCCAACCAACCACCGTAACATGATTTCAAATAGTCCACAGGCTGGTCGATGAAGTTTTGAGAAGCTGCAAAAAATAACAGTCCCTGCCCAGTTTATAAACCTACTATTGAATTGATGGTGAAGCTAAAGTTTGTGCGAAAGGACGTTGGCATTATAGAAATTATTAATTTTAAAGTATACTATTTAAAGGTTTTAGTTTATTTAGTATTAAAAATATTTTCTTAAGTATTTTGCTATTTAATTAAAATTAGCACTAAGAACTTAGGTAATTTCATATATTTTTAAGGTATGGTTTTACTAAACAAATAGGTTAATTAAATTTTGTACTGTTTGCAACTCAACAACATAAATGAATAAATATTTAAACTACACCATATTTAACACTAATAAAGCGCTAAAGAACTTATGTAATTTAAAGAGAAAAAAATCTCCTTCAAATTCTATTACCTTTGGGTCAAACTTACTGTACTTTATTATTTAGAAACATTAATTAAATAATATACATATTTAAATGAGATATTTATTTTATTTAATTTTAAATAATGAATCAGATTAATTTCTATTTAAATGCTTCATTAAGATTTCAAATTTAGTTTTAAACATTATTTAAGCAAATCCTGGTGCTGTTAATTGCTTGTAGATCACTCTTATGGTATTCTGAAACATTGCTGACGACATCACCACCGTACTTAGTGAGATGAAGTGCTCCATTATCTGCTGTGGCATCTCCAAAGAATATTATGTTCTCCGACTTATTAAAAGAGCTGAATCCAATACTAAGATTAACAGACTGCAGATTGTCGAATCAGTGCCATTGTATACTCGCTCACCTTATTCTACCTGTCTTAATCACTTTGAACCAGACTCATATTTTCCATAAAAGGATTAACGAGTTGAAAATGATATATAAATATTCAAAGGCCACCGATAAGATGGGTAAAACAGTGTATATGCTACATAAACATTATCTGTAGGTGTGAGACTTCCGTAATGACAATGTAAGAGAGAGAGAGAGAGAGATTATATATTTAATACACTCCCTAGTACACAAGGAAACTTACATATACACAATTTATACCTGACATATCTAGTATGTATACTATCTGCAGGTGAATAACGCGGGGATTACAAGCAAGAGTTATGAAGATAGAGTTAAAGGGGCAGGCTGTGTTGGAGACAGGCCAAAAGAATGATCGAAGCAACGCTCCACTTACGAAACCTGGTAGATCACCCATGCACGCACGCACACGCACACACACACGGACAGAAATGAACTAAATTAAATGAATAAGCAGCCTCTTTCAAAGAGAAAAGCTGGAGACTTAAACAAACTCACCGATGAAATGATCGAATCCTGCATGGAGGAGTGCTCGCAGAGGCAAACTCACAGAAGAAGGATATCCAGTAATTATCTTTTATAGCTCAGCCAAACTTTCTCGAACGCGTTCCCCAAATGCACGTAGTTCAATTTCAAACCCAACTATTCTTTCTTAATTATTTTAATTAATAATTGCTTCTTTTCTGATATATTCTAACTTAAATGATTGTTTGTGTATAAAAATATTATATATGTAGAATTCGCGCGCGCGCGCGCACACACACGTCTAATTCGACTAACAGCTTTGTTAGCTTTGTTAACAAGTCTTTAGTTAGTGTATTTTTTATTTTCTTGTATGCAGTGGTACACTTTGTCTATATTGTATGGGCTTTCCATGTTTATTTCACTTACATGTACATATTAATTGCACACCCCTCTCATGTGTGTGTCCACGTAATAATTAGTTATTTAGAAAACTCAAACATGTACTAGAGGGGAGATACGTGAAGATAAACATCAGGAGGATAGTGAGACATCCCACTATGATAAACATGGGTGAAGGCTCGCAAGCCGGGATCAAAGATGCATTCCCAGTGCTTGGAGTCCATATCATATTCCAGTCCATAGTCAGGGTCATTCAAGAGCATCATCCCCACCTTGTTACCCCGACGAAAAGTGACGGTGCCGACGTAGTTTTGCCCGGTTTTAAAATGAAGTACTTGTGCAGTTAGAAAGAAACTTTCATCACCTTTTCCCATAGGCAAGCTGGACACTTTGCACCATCCATTAGTTGCATCCCACTCAAACAGATTGATCGGCCCATTCTCCGTTTCGCTCCCAAAAGCCACTATGTTATTCTTCTGTAAAGATGGCAGGCCTGAGAATGTCACGACTGATTGAGGCTCTACGTTCCATCTATGATATATCATTTTCTTAGTGTGAGGAGAAGACATATCTGCCATGTTGAGCGTGTATAATGTATGAGTATAATATGAGCTACAGCTCGAGAAATGGAGAAAGCCGGATCGTACTACGTGCCAGTTCATGATCTGAAACCATGAATCTTCAAAAATCTTGCTGTGCTTCTCCCACGTATCCGTCTCCGACGAGTAAACATGGATTGTAGAGTTGTACGGCTTCAATTGCCTTGTCCTCAGTAGCCATCTCATGGACTCGTTTTCAGCAATCACAACCTTATATGTGTGTGTCCGAGGGTCGCAATCAAGAACTATGCTGACATGGTAAAATGGAGAGTGCACTTCTCCGGGCTCAAGAGTAATCGGCTCATTGCCTTGCCTAAGGCGAGGCATGTCCACTGTCCTCGAGCTGCCAGTTACCACGTTGGTTACAACAATTGCCAATCTCTGTTGGAGGTCTTCAATTTTAAACTTCCAACGGGATGGTTCAACCCAAATTTCTTGAGGTGATTGGCTCTTGCTTATTTCTTGTTGTTGGAAATTCCTATCTACTAGAGCGGCAACAAGGCCACCGCTGGATGACCAAGTCACCCATGTCCCACCGAAGGCCTCATAAATCCAGTTTATCCAAATAATCGGGGACAAGTCAGCCTTCCAACGCTTAAAACCCTCTTCTTCACAAGTTACAGTACCATTGCTGAATTCATATCGGAGGGTCAAGGGCCTCAAGAAAACACTCTCCACAGTCTTCTTCAATTCGCTATTGCGTAGTAACGAATATAAACGGTAACAGTCTGTACAGGGTAACTTCTGCAGGATCAATCCTATTACATCTGAACCAAACTCTTCAATAACTAACTGTGCATCTTTTTCTTCTTCGGAAACAACCTTCTCTAGCTTTATATCATCTTCTTTATCTTCTTCCCCGTAAACAACCTTCTCTAGCTTTCCATCGTCTTCTTTTCCAGAATTTCCTGGGTGTCTCGATCTCCTCAGTGTCAGAAGAAAATCACGAACTTTACTAAGGTACATAACAGCAATCTTCTTATCTTTACAGAGAAAAGGATGTTCTTGTTATTAGATAATTATGTTACGCTATAACTACGAGATACAAACTGCTGCAAAATTAAAAGAATTCGCTATGAAATTAGGGTTTGCAAACCTAGGGTTTGTGACAAATATATATAATACCAGCGGCCATGGCAGAGGTATATGTGCATGGGTGTGTATGTATACATGTGTGTATTCAATGTTAATAAATTTATTAAATACATTTTTATTCTCTATTTTGAACAACTGGATTGAATATAATTTATAATTTATAAAAATCAAGCTCACGGTTTAACCTTTAGTTTATTATCCTTAACCAGTTGCAGCCGTTTTGCCGTTTCATATGAAAACCTGACAAAAAAAGTACATACTACGTATGTTAAATTGGAGGTTGAAAACAAGATATATAATCATCAAATAATTATATCATCCATATACATATTAATATGTATAATTCATATAATTGAATAGTTTATATCATTTGCAATTGACAAGGTAATAACAAAATGTTTACTAGTACAAAAGTTTATTATAACTCGCTACACACACAAACAATGACTTAAACAACCTATATTCTATATTATAAACACTGAACTGATGTTATATATATATTATACATCTAAAATAGAATTTAACTTTTTAATACTATATTCATTTTATAGAAATGTTGAAGGGCCTTTAATTTTGTAATATTCTTCTCCCACTCTCTGTCACACAAACACAAACGTGTACAATGTGTGTTTCTAGACACACACATACATATGTATATGAATACCTATACATGTAAACACCTTCAAGCAAAAATGGAAATTTATATAGTCTTAAATTCTTAATAATTAAAATTTTTATTATTTAATTAGCATTTATTAAATCTTTATTATAGAAATATTATATTTATTTTTTAATCTATTTCAATTTTATTAATCATGTCTAATTAATATATTTTAAAATTAATAAATTATTAATTATTTTGATTTTACCATTCTATCCCGATCCTTGTTTAAGGGTGGTTATGTGTCTTTATCTATAATAATATCACTAAAGGAAAAATAATAAGCGGGCAGTTACTTTTAATTTTTGATCTAATTATGGATCGATAAGAAGATAATTTATTTCAATGGTAAATTTATTTTTAAAATGAAACATTTTCATATGTTAGTCATCTTAAACATGTTTCTTTCTTAATTATACATATGTCATAATATGTACCATAAACATATATCATACAAACGTACTTAAAATCTGAAAGTTACAATTCTGAGGTGCATGGGTACTAGAATATACACAACAATAATGTAGAGCTTTATATAAATTAACTTCAAGAAATACATGTGTATGTATATTTATTGTACATGTATTCAAATTTATGTAATTGTATATAAATAATTTACATACATTAATACAAATCTGTAGATTTAAATATACCTTGTACATATATGCATGTGCATAGAAAGGATAAATGTTTGTTGTGCATATATATATGTTTTATGTATCTATCTATTTATAGATCTGTCTATATATAAACCCACTCCCACCATCAGTTAAATTAGTTATAACTAAATACTTTTCACTCCTACTAAAGCATTGTTTAGTTAAAAATTAACTTAACAAGGTGTTATTAGGCTAGATTAAGTTAATTGACTTAACTAACAAGGTTATCATCCCACTAGTAGTTAGGTTAGTGCTACTAAGTAAATTTAATTTTATTTAATTTTAAACAAACCAACTTAATTTAATTTTATTTAATTTTTAAATAAAGTAACTCATTACATTTGTGGATGAAAGGAAAGCCACTCCTTTAGTTCATTTCTTATTACCAAACCAATATTATTTGCTACATGTCATATTTGTCATACTTACTATAATATTTTTTCACATGTTCATTATCATTGTCAAATAAACCAAAATAAACCAAGTGCATACATGTGACTTTGCAGGAGTGAGAACCCTTAGTTTTTGCTTCCATTTGCCATAAAAATCAGAATATAATAGTAACTCTTATTTTTGTAAAAAAGAAAAAATTCAACCCAAGGTTGTTTAATTACCTTTTTTTCGAGTTCTAGTTTTTATGTTTGGTTTTGATGCATGACTTTTGTTTGTTTAACAATTTTTTTAAATTTATTTTGTATTACAAATAAATAAATGCTGATATTCTTTAATTGTCTTAACTTTTCTAACTCAATGCAAGTATTACATTAGCAACCAAACACACACACACACACACACACACACACAATTATTTTTATGTATAAGATTTTACACTTTAAAACATATTCATATGTTTTTTGTATATATTTCATTAAATATATCAAGCATAATATCGTTAATTATGAAAACTTGAGGGTCAATCACTTTATTACATTGTTTTTTTTATAGAACACATAAGTTTTCACCTGCAAGTATATGAATAATTTAATAAATGAATACAACAACATACTTTTTGTACTTTTTTTTTGCTATCTTCTTTGTAATAATCATTCTTATTCCATATTAATTATATAAGAAAAGAACATTTATATCATATATATATAGTTAAGTTTCCATGACATTGATGAGATCAAATTCATCAAAAAGTTTGATGGTTTGATGAGTCTCGAGAGGGATGTGGAACATGATTTCACGTTTGATTGCTATTGTCTTCATCTTTGCATCTATTGGATTGTCCTTTAATAATATCATACACATTAATTATGTGAAAGAGGTGAAATAAAGTTCACATAATAGGGAATGTGTTAATATATTTACTTTATGATAATCAATAGTTCCACTTGAATCAATTTTGAATTGTATAAATAATCCCCTCTTCTCCATGAGGTATTTAACATGGACTCTACTGATGGACTATAACATATATTGCCTGCAAAGGCGTATAATATGCCATATTTTACTTAATGGAATCATAACAAAAAATATTGTCATTTTTATATAAGTAAGCAACATTATAGAAAGATGTATGTAAGAGATTATGTATAATAAAAAATGCATGAATATAACATATAAACTAAATGGAAAATGACATACACAAGGCAATAAGGTATCAAAAGTGTTCATGCATGTCACACAATACACAAACCCATGACCCATGCATACCTAGCTAATGATACACACATACATACATTATTATACATATATTAATGTATATATATATATATGTTATTATATATGGAATTACACACTTAAAACATATTCATATATTTTGTATATGTACTTCATTAAATATATATATATACACTTAAATATATAATATGGTACTCTCTAATAATGAAACACACACACATATATAACTCTTTCTATGAAGAATATAGATAAGGCATTTCATGGAGTAGGGCAGAAAGCATATATAATACACACATATACAAGTATGGATATATATATATATATATAATTTATTGTTATATATGGAATTACAGACTTAAAACATATTCATATATTATATATATATATATATTTCATTAAAGATGTATAAATACTCATAATATATTATACTAGTTACATATTATTATATAGTATGGTACCCCCATATATATAAAAATTCACTTTCTCTATTCACCACATATCCCATTAGAAGTGTTGTTAAAAAATCACATTTCAAAATGGCATACTTCTAAACACTCTACATGTTTTTTGACATGTGTTTATTATTAACAAGAGTAGTTTCCACATATGTTTCTATAATATATTAAATTAGTGTATTTTATATATAATATAATACCCCATTGTATAGATATGCATTTACATACACATACAAATGTATGTAAATTGATACCTCACTTGCAAAACCAATGTGAAGCCAAAAAAATAGTTGCCCCACAACAATCGTATTGCACTATAGAGTTTTATAAGATTTTTATATAAGTTTACATCATAGATGTTTACATTTGTAAACTTGATATTTTTGTAAAGTTGAGGTATAGATTTATATAAGATTGCATCAAGATTTCTGCATCATAGCCATCCCATAGTCTGCTATACACATATTCCTTAGTACCTTAATAATACATATATAATTCTAATTATTTGCCACAGCTAAATCCTAAATAACCATGGTTTATATATAAATGTTTAGAACCCTAGTTTATAATATAATTTATAACTTGATAAACATTAAACCTTGGTTTACATAAAAGAACCCATAGTTTTTAAGGTTAGTTTATCAAAACATGTATTTATTAGGTGCTTTACTAGTGAATAAAGTACACAATATTTCAGTAAATATTTGAACACCTTAAACTCAAACACTTCAATCTCGATGTCCACTTCATTAATTCAATTAAAATGTTATGCAAATGCAACAGCCATAATAACATTAGTCACATTCTGTTTAGTTTGTTACAAAAGATTTGCTTACTCAACAACAATTCATAACACTTAACTCATTTGTTAAACATTACCTCAGCTAGTGTGAGAATTGAGGATCTCCCATGAATGGTAAAATCACCCATGGCTTGCATTTACATAGCTTGTATGCTATCAAGTATGGTGAGATCTCCATACCCCTCGTAGCATCATGCATGATTATTGAAGAATAAGACTTTGTTGACAATGCTCTTAAAACCAAGATAGATGTCAAATCCTCCCCTTCTCCTACTATCCACTATGGCTTGTACAACAATGTACTTTTGCTTCCTGTTGTACTAGATGTTTATATGCTTTGTTGGTCGTGGGATAAAGAAGTGTGTGCAATCCAAAGCACCATCAATGTTTGGTAATTTACAAAACCAACAATGATTTCACTAACTTCTTGCACTTGCTTGGGCCACCTAATCTTGTACCTGAATATATGGATGATTGCTGACAAGTCTACCTAAGGCACCGTATTGTTGTGGTTTGACCAATGGCAAACCGCTCTGACAAGTCTAGAAAACTGAGTCCTTTGTCAACTTGTAGAGTGTATGTCCAACTTGATCAATAATTGAGCTTGTAATTTGTATCTTGTTACTTGAGATCTGCAACTAGCATCAAACATAGCCAAAGAAACAACTCTTCAACATCTTAAAAATGTCTCTCCATCATTTCTTATCATAATAACCCATTAAAAGTTATTGAACCATGCAATGCTATGTGGCTTCACCTACCAAAGTCTAATATTTCTACATGTAGTTGTAGTAGTTATAAACTCCTCCAAGTAGCACTTCAAACTCAAGAGGATTGAAGGCAAATGAATCATGTTGTTTAAGTCTTTTCACATGTCTACTAATTTTTTTTCTAAAAGATAAGAAACAACAATAAACAATTGAACTCTGATTGCTGCTTAATCACTATTGTAACCTCAATTTCTCAAGTGTGTCTCTCTCATTACAAGCACATAAAGTTAAAATTCAAACATAAATATGTTAAACATCAATCACATAATTGCTATAATATATAACATGTAATAATAGCATTGTCATAGTTTAATTACTTTTACTTTGGAGTTGACTGTTGTTACTTATCAAACTATGTTGATAAGTCATAGATGTAGTGAGAAACAACCTTGCTTAGTGCACTTAAGTGTTTAGGGGTAGTTTGGCTGGATATCACTAAACACTTCAAGAAACTCTAGGCAAAGATAGCACTTACCTTTTAAAAAATTCTTACCCTCGTTTTTTGTGTCTTAGTGGTTGATCTTGTGAGTTCGGCGTGTTAGATAAGGTTAGAAACAGCCTTAGGGTTTCTCTAACCCCATGCCCTAAACCCCTTGAGTTTAGGGTTTAGGTCGATGGTCATTAAGTAACTTACCAAGTATATTCTTATTGGGAATGATATTCTTGCCAACCCACTTTACAAAACAGGAAACAAGGGGGGGCTTTGTCATATATATTAAATAGTATATGTAATGAGGGTTCCTGGGTTCATAATTGAGCTCGTTATTTTTTTTATCGGTGCAAGCTTTAACTTGTGTTGTTAAGGCACAACCCTCTGTTGTGCCACTAAACTTCCGGACAATAGGGGTATGTCCCACCTTTGGGGTAGTCTGCCTTTAACATTGGTGAATCTGAGCCTGAAAGGTCATGTCAGAATACATGTTCTAAGGGTTAGAAGTTGATGCATGTCTTTAGTCTCCTCCTCCATGTCAAGATAAAGCAACACTCATTGTTTATGCAAGGTACCTTTGTGTCCTTGCCAATTATGGGTGTGGGATCTTGGCCGACAAGTTCTCTTACCAAGTCTAGTTTGAGGGGCTATGGCGAGATACCACATTTTGAGAATAGTGTCACATGACCATGTGACACTAGGCTACACAACACATGGTACAACACCTAAGGCATGCCCTTTGGGGTTATGTCATGTGTTAACGCTGAGGGTTGGATCTCTAGTAAGTAGGCATGCTTGTGCTCACATCAAGGTGTTAAACCTTGGCATCCGCTCAAGGGAGGGGTTAGGTCTCATAATCAAATGTGCTATTGGCACACTCGGCAGGGGTGTTCACTTTAGAATCCATGGTTGAACAACTTAAGCTCATTAACAAGAGCTCTTTTATGGGGCATTCACAAGGTCGTGTACTTAGGATTATTCAAAACTAGCCTTAAGAAGTTTACTTAGTAAAACACTCGTGTCCACCTACGGCACCACTTGTGTCCTCACTAAATACTAGCCCTAAGTCTAGAGTATGACTTACCAGGGGTTAGTTCTGATTCAAGGTACCCCTTGATGCCTTAAAAGGGTTGTTACTCATGGATTAGGGATGTCATAGTTCTAACCTGGTGAGTTGATTACTTGGGTAAAGATTGTGGGATATGGGGTAAAAGACCAAGTGGACCTGGGTCATCATGACCAGGGGCCCTCTCATAAACACCAATTGGCCCTTTGCTTAGTTGGCATAAGGGGAGGGAAAGGTTATGACAAGGGTGATTCTTAAAGAGGTAAGTGATGATGCTTTAGCTCTGTCATGAGGTATGTGTGAGACACGTCTCTATGGTGGGGTTAGGGCATGAAATCTACTCAGGTTATCCTTTAAGATTGGAGGGATAGTCATTTTAGGGGATTTAGGGTTGAACCCTAAGTTTCATGCCTATTCGGGCAATTGAGTCATGTTCTTGGGATTGTTTTGGAAAACTTAGCATTATTCACACAAGGTATTAACATTGGATGGCCACTTGGCAGCCATGTGTTGCCACGTGTTGACCCTCCAGTAAATACTTTGACATAGCACATTTTCACACATCTCTATTGCAACTCCCATCCCCTTTTGCCATAGCTCCTAATCCACCTAGCAATGTAGTCCTTTCCTCCTTCTCCACTTGTATTTTCATGTTCCAGCTTCATAAGCTCCCTATCAAGCTCCAATTTTATTTGGTCTCTAGAGTCTTGAGACTCAAAATTTGTAATAGGACCTTTACTTAGTTCTATAATGATGTCTTTAACAGTGCTCTTATTAACTTTCTTTTTTTTTCTTACTTCCTTGTACTACCACAATTATGTCTCCATATGCAGCACCTGAAGTTTTACTCTCAATGTCATCCTCATGGACCACTTGATCACTCTCTTACCTAATACTATTGAATGTCTTCACATGTGTTATGACATGACATCTTTGGCTCATGCCCTCTATTGCATCTCATTTAGTGCCATGTATGTGTGTTCATCCACGTTTGGTAGATTCTTCTTTTCTCTCTTTAGGTGTCATTCTAAAGTACAATTCATTGCTAATGTGAGCTTGATAGTTATGAATAATATGATAATTTAAGAAAATATTATCCCACTTGAGATGGTATTGCTTTAGAGTTTGCTCCACATTCTTTGTCATGAGTTTACAACTTTGTATCCATAATCTCAAACTTGTCTCATAGTGAGCCAAATTATTCTTGTCGTAAGAGCTTGTTTGTTTTTGTAGTGATAAAAAGATCAATCTCAAAATTCTTTCAATTTGGTGCTCTTTTGCATTTCTTCAAAGGCTTAGCTTCTCCATGTGTTAGTCCTAGAGTGAGAGTGTGAGTAGGAGTTCCTGAAACACCAACAATAGTCTTAGCAATCTCACTAGTAACACAAACTCTGGAGTGTAAGAAGCATCAACACCAATCCTAAGTATAAAAAGCACCAACACCACAACCCTAGTAGTAACAATTTCTAGAGCTTGAGCTTGAGTATTAATAATGGTTGAAGAGTAACAATAACCCCTAGAGTAATCTCTAGAGTGTAGAGTAATCCTTAGAGTGAAGAGTAACAACAATCTCTAGAGGATGAGTTGCACGTTCCTTTTATAACTTTTATATCTTATATATAAAATAAAATTATGCCTAACAAAAACAAATAAAAAGTGGGTTGTGTAAAAGAAGAAGAAAGAAGAAGAAAAGGAAATAAATAGAGGGAAAAAAACAAAGTGGACATAAAGAGAGAAAAAGAATATTTTTAGGTAGGAAAAAGAAAATAAAAAACCAGAAAAATAAAACAAAAATATTGAGAGAAAGTAAAAGAAGAAATACCATTTCTTTTACTGTTTTTTATTTAAAAAGAAAAATTTCCCTTTTTATTCCTCCATAATGCAAATAATGCAAAATGTTAATTGTTATCTTGCAACAATCGCAACATTTCCTCCTCTTATCATTCTAATGTGTACACTCACATTTTTTATGTTTATGACAATTTTTTGTTTTTGTTATTTAAGTTAAAAGCCCTATTTATTACCTATTTAAACTAAATTCTTAATTGATCTTGTTAACTTAATAGGTGCTTAAAAGCACCCATTAAATTTTCTATTGTTCTTCTTAAAATTTAATTTAACTTAACATAATTGAGTTTACTTAATTAATGGAATCTTGTTAAGTTTTGATTTAACATAATTTATTAAATTTTAACTTAATTGAGTTGATGGGATAGGACTTTAATTAAGTTTAAGTCTTAACTTAATAAAATTAACTAGTGGATATCTAAAATACAAATTTAAAAAAGGATATTTCAATTCTAAAGAATATTCTTTTGTTTATCAAATAAAATAACTGAGTAGATTTTATATTTTATCACATTTTATATTAAATATATTTAATTATTTAACGACCCTTAACTCAATTGTTAGTAACACATTTCACATACTTAGGCAAGTAAATTGCATTTAGAGGATTTAAAAGTATGTTTTTATGAAGTATCTATTTTCCTCAAGAGCGTAATTTATTAAATTTTATTTATTTTTATTTTATATTTTAAATATAGATGGAAGTTATATGCATTTGAAAGATAAATCCGAACAGAAAAATTATACACGAGTTAGTGTTTTATTTTTTTGTTTTTTCAAAACAAGTAAATAGCTCTAACTTAAAATGATTGTTTGTGTATAAATATTATATATATAGAATTTACGGACACGCACGCGCGCGCACGACTTGGTAACAGCTTTGTTGGCTTTGTTAACAAGTCTTAGACTAAGTTAGTGTATTTTACATTTTCTTGTATGCGGTAGTATATGGGCTTTCCATGTTTATGCGCCTATGTACATATTAGAGATTATTCTAAATGCACACCCCTCTCTCTCATGTGTGTGTCCACGTAATAATTAATTTATTTCGAAAACTCAAACATGTATTAGAGAGGGAGACATGAAGATAAACATCAGGAGGATAATGAGACATACTACGATAAACATGGGTGAAGGCTCGCAAGCCGGGATCAAATGCATTCCCAGTGCTTGGAGTCCATATCATATTCCAGTCCGTAGTTCGGGTCATTCAAGAGCATCATCCCCATCTTGTTAACCCGACGAAAAGTGACGGTCCCGACGTAGTTTTGCCGGAAACTCCGTCACCTTTCCCATAGGCAAGCTGGACACTTGCACCATCCATTAGTCGCATCCCACTCGAACAGATTGATCGGCCCGTTCCCCGTTTCGCTCCCAAACGCCACTATGTATTCTCCGGTAAATATGGCAGGTCTGAGAATGTCTATGTCTACGTCTGATTGAGGCTCTAGTACGTTCCATCTATGATATATCATCTTCTTAGTGTGAGGGGAAGACATATCTGCCATGTTGAGCGTGTAAAATGAATGAATATGTGAGCCACGGCTCAAGAAATGGAGAAAACCAGATCATACTGCGTGCCAGTTCATGATGCGTTCAAAAATCTTGCTGTGCTTCTCCCACGTATCCGTCTCCGACGAGTAAACATGGATTGTAGAGTCGGACACCTCCAAGGTCCTCCTCCATACGGTCTCGTTTTCAGCAATCACAACCTTGTCCGGGGGTCGCAATCGAGAACTATGCTGACATGGTAAAGTGGAGACTGCACTTCTCAAACGAGATCGGGCCTAGGACTTTCCTAAGGCGAGGCATGTCCACTGTCCTCGAGCTGCCATTACCACGTTGGTTACAACAATTGCGAATCTCTGTTGGAGGTCTTCAACTAAATACTTCCAAGTTTTTCCCCGATCAAGCCTAATTTGTTGAGGCGATTGTCTCTTTCTTACATTTCTTTCCTGTTGTTGGAAGTTCTTGTTTACTAAAGCGGCAACGAGGCCACCGCTGGATGACCAAGTCACCCATGTCCCACCGTAGTCCTCAGAAAGCCAGTTTATCCAAACAACCGGGTAAATCAACCTTCCAACGCCTAAAACCCTCTTCTTCACACACTGCGGAACTCATATCGGAGGGTCAAACGCCTCGAAAAAACACTCTTCACAGTCTTCTTCAGCTCGCTATTGCGTAGTAACGAATATAAACGGTAGCGGTCTGTACAGGGTAACTTCTGCAGAATCAATCCGATTACATCTGAACCAAACTCTTCAATGACTAACTCTGCATCTTCTTCTTCTAAACCAAACTCTCCCAAACTCTTCATCTTCTTCTTCTCCACAAACAAGCTTTCCATCATCTTCTTTTCCAGAATTCCCTGGGCGTCTATCTGTCTGTCTTCATCCACAGTGTCAGAAGAAGATCGCAAACTTTACTATGGTCCCTGCATGCTATCCTTTGACTTATGCATCTGAACTATTTCTATAACAAGGGATTTCAAATGTACAAACAGATTACGTTGCTGAAAAATTAAAGAATACCCTAGAGAATTCTATGAAATCAGAAACACACAAGCAAGCCCTAGGGTTTGTAATAATATATATATAGGGTGTGTTTGTATACGTGTGTGTTAATAAATGTATTGTTTACATGTCAATTAGACTTAATATTTAACTGTTAATGCCTTATATTAATAATTATAGCCATTTTGTCACTAGGATCTTTCCTTGTCTCGATCATACGTATGTGTATGAAAAACTGATAATAAATACACACATCTTCTGTGTTGTTTATTATTTCTATATTTTAAACACTATGAACTGATATATTTAACTAACACTTATATAACATAATACATATTTAAAATAAATTTAACTATTTAACAATATATTTAATTCCTTCAACATTTCTATAGGATATGCATAAAGTTAAATACATGAGGTTGCAAATCTAACCTAGGCCATATCCATACCCACCCGGGTGGTGGAGTTAATTTTTACGTACTCGTACCCGATCCTACCTTCCGTACCCATACCCAATATTAAATTTTAATGTTTATTATTAATGAATTAATAATACTTATTTTTAATTAATTAATTACTATTTATTATATTAAATTATGTTAATGATTATGTGTTTCCTTAAATATATAAAAAAAATATGATACCCCCCAGCTCACAAATTCTGGATATGGGTACCCATTTGCGAGTTCAGCTTGAACGCACTGCTCACACACTCGTAAAAACATGTACAATGTTTGTTTCTGTATATTTATATGCTCCGTATGCATATGAATACCTGTTTAATTTATTATTATATTACATTTAATTAAAAATATTAACTTTAAAATTAAATTTATAAATTATAAGTTTAAATATTTTAATTTTAAAATTATTATGATGTTCTATTGCTAATTTAAATATTAAAATTAGAATATATTAAAATTTATAAACTTACACTTAAAAAAGGCGTGATTAACTCTGTTGTAAATGTTACTATAACTTAATTTATTTAAAATATTTAACGCTTTTAATATATAGTACATGATATACATGCACTCTCCACCCATGTCACAAGTAACATAGATAAACTCACACACACGGATTAAGAAATGAGATTATTAATAATATTATTTCAAATTTTAGCTAATGAAGAGATGTTTACCGGACTAATGTGCTTTTGATCGCCACTCCAGAGAGCCTCAGCAAAACCCCGGTAACCACTCTCAGTCAAGTGTATGAAATCCCAAAACAGGGACGAAGAAGGTGCTGAGCAGAGTGTGTAATTCGAAACAGTCCCACACTGAACTTGTGCATTCAGAACCCCAGCTCCACAACATGCTCCTACTACACCTACACAAGCAATAATGTATGTTACTTAGATATAAATTCACAAAACCTGCAATAACTATTAAGTACTTACTAGTTTTACTACTCTCTCCGTAGAGCTCCATAAACCTGTCATATGTGTTTGCATAGATAATGGTTGAACCGATCAGGCTTGTCCTCAGGCTTCCCAAAGCTTCTTGCAATGCCGCATTAAATCCTTGTGCAATTTCATTGGGTGCAGAAACACAAGTTGCATTTGTTATATTTGCAGCAGCACGAACTCCTGGAGCACAACCCAGTGGAGCAAGCCCAAACACAACCATCTTTCGTGCACCACTCTTATATAAATCCTGAGCCAAGCAATCATGTAATATACATTTAGTACAAATGTATACATTAGGACATACATAATTAACTAATGCCAAACCTTGAGGGAGTTGACATATTGTTCAGCCATCATGGATATGAACATTTGAGGTGTTACATTGCCTGGATTGAGGAGATAGTTTCCCAAAATATCATTGCCTCCAGAGACTATGAGGTAGATTGATTCCGAAAGGAGCTTGTTTACTTCAGATGCTGTTCTAGACTTCCCAGTCATCACTGTTTGCATGACTTTAAACTGTCTAAGTTGCTGGCTTAAACTTATGATTCCCTGTAATAAATTAACCAGTTTACTTAACTCTCTCTCTCTCTCTCTCTCTCTCTCTCACACACACACACACACACAATCTCTCATACACACACACACAACTAATAAAAAGGAACAAAACATCACTGTAGTGTAAACACAGACCTTGTCTTTATTTGTTCTATCAAGTATGCCACTCCCAGCTGAAGCAAAATTTGCACCTTCGCTGAACTCCTTACTGTCCCATAGATCCACAAACGGGCGTGGCGTAGTCAAATTCATGAACTCGGCTGTTAAAAAATGATTAAACTAATATAACATATATAAAATAATACGAGTACAGTAATATATAATATTCGTGTCGAGCTATATTATCAATCATATTATCGATGATATGCAACTAAATACATATGACAAGCACATGCATGAAATGAATACACAAAGTTCAGTGCGTTGCATATCAACGCGAGTGGCACGCACACACACATACCAATGAAATCTGCAACATGACGACCATCTGTGAAGCGACCAGTAGCGTTGTGAAAGAACGTTTCTCCATAAGGAAAGAAGTTAGCCTTAGGAACAAGTAATGAATCAATCTTATTATTTGTTCCTGAATCCATTAATGAATCCCCAAACACAAACATAGCTGGTACAGTGCATTGTACATTTGCCATGCACCAAGAGCTTATCAGGAAACAAATCATAGTCATTCTATAAAGCTCCATGAATTAAATTTAACTACGTTTACAAAAATGTGAAGTTGAATAAACTTTTATAGCAAATATAGCTCTAGCTATATAAACATCGTGTGTGTCTACACTAAATGGAAAGATGCTGCTTTAGCCCCACTCAGTTTGTCCCAACATGTCAGCCAAACTTAACACGGATTCCATAGGTAATTTCACCACCAATAACAATAGTGACATTCGGCCATGCTTAAGGTTAACACTGAATTAAATAACAATTGCTTGTGTATCTTTGTTAAAACGCACATTATGTATATTTAGAGAGGGGGGGGGGGCGCGTACACATAAAATGTACCTTGTTTACACTAGGAAATTAGCACAGATACCTTATATTTACAGTACGTACTATGCATCCTGGTACAGTCTGCGGACATGTTCAATCTCAGCCGGTATCAATGTTACTGGGCACCGTTTATACTGCAACAACACAAGATTATACACAAATTCACTACATACAAACATACATGTGTGTTCTCACATATATAATACGCATATATAGCAACTTACCTGTGTAATATACTGGTAAATGCAAGGATAGCAAAAAACATAACCAGACACAGAAACCATTGCAGGATTTGTTCGTTTTTGAAGGCATAGGGACAAGTACGAACATTTTGTGGCAAAGGAATGCCATTTGGTGCCACCTAAAACGCAAAAATACTTCAATATCTTATACATAAATGTATATATATACACATGTAAACATTCCTGCCTGTACATGAACACGAAAAATAGACTCACACGCACACACACACAAATGTAAACCTTTGGCGCAGGAGGTGGTGGAGGAGGAGGATATGCAGTAGGAGCCATCACACGTTCTTCGGCCGACTGATACCACCATTCCATCATCTTTAAACACAAGAATACTTAAGCGAACACACTAAAGAGATAAATTAGTAAATCGAACCTTGAAGAGGAACACTGAAGCTATAAGGCCTGTTTGAGCATAATCAAGTGCTGTGTAAAGAGTTTTCAGAACGCCTCTTTGAACAGCCTAACAAGACCATAAATTAATACAGACGTTTACACATATACATGAACAGCATACACACAGATGTGTGTGTTGAATCAGACAATTACCTGTAAATAAGCAGGCCCTCGAATTCTCTCATAGTCGTGGTTTCTCCGATCTTGGATATGCTTTGAAGCATTTATCTACACAGTATCCAAACTTCATTATTGAGTAAACATACAGTGTCAATACTGGAAATATCTATCTATATAAATATATATATATATATATAGTGTGTGTGTGTGTGTGTGTGTGAGAGAGAGAGAGAGGGGGGGGGGAGGGGGAGGTACCAGCTCTTGTCCAGATGTACGGCGAACATATATCTTCATGAAATGCAGCGTTGGAGAGTAAAAATGTGTAGCCTCGAGTAAATATAACAACTGATATGCAAATGATAGGCCTGATAAAGATAAGATCACAATTCAGACATAAGATAATAGTGCCATATACTCATATGCTAGTTATATAAATAAAGTGTGTATACATAGATACACACACAGAACAAAGACACATATATGTAAAAGATACATGAACATGCATCTAGACCGTTACCTTCATGAGAGGCATGAATCCAAGGAAAACAACGTGCAATAACAGAAGTCATTCTCTGCTTCCAACGCTGATACGTTGTCATGGATACTGTAGACTCAACTATTTGAAGTCCCCCACAATGCCATTTGCATAAGACTTCCCCTTTGAGCATTGTATATATTTTGAAGCTTCGACCTTATATATGGTAAACCAACCTTCATAAACAACATTAATCAGTTGTTTATATATTTATATATGTGAAAACATGATATACATATGTACATACTTACCAAAAAAAGCACCGAGAGGTACTTATGTGCTTTAGTTAGACTTGTCTTAGAAGGTTGCCTGTTCTGTGAAACATTTGCAATAACTGCAATAGGCTGTCTTTTTAAACCATAAAGAGCCTCAGAGAACGAAGCATCTGCAGAGAAGATGTATAGAAAATAAAATAAAACAAAGGTTATTTAATTAGAATGTTCTAATCCATGCATAACTCATGAATTACACTAAGCTTACCTGCAGTTCGGAGATTGTGTGACTCCAAAACTAACATAAGTAATGCAAATACTTCATCACTATAGTCCAAAACCTTGTGAAAAACAGGTCGCCTCTGTGCAATTACCTGCAAAAAGCATCTTATACATATATATTTACTACATCATATATGATGTCTACTTATACATAATGTACATGCCTACTTATGTGGATACAATCCATTACACTGTTATATATTCTTAAATTACTAAAATGATTAATGAAAAAGTATCACATTATACATTTGATAAAATTATACACTAGTACACTTATTTTGAGTGAATTTCACATGATTACAGAGAGAGAGAGAGATTACCCCCAACGAATAGAGCATCGCTGCTCGAAGACTCTCCGGCAGACTCTGCGCCGCCATCATTTTCGAAGAATGTGGGCCTATCCCCCTCTCCTCCCACCTGCATCAACATCTTGCTACAAACCCTAGTACTCTGTTTCTAGGGTTTAATAATAAGCCCTAAATCTGCGTATTCCTAGTACTCTGTTCCAGGATTTAGTAATAAGCCCTAAAACAGAGAGCCTAGAATATTTCGGGAAGTCAACTCAAATTAACGGCTGAGATGGAGGACAAGATTTCGTCAACAAGACGAGCAGATGAGCGGCGAGAGTTCACTCCCTGTGTTTACTGGCGTTTTCTAGGGTTCTTGTCCGAAAGCGCAAGGAGGAAGCAGTTGAATCCGTCGCGGATCTTCGATCCTTCAGTGTTCTAGCAGGCGAAAGCTCCGATCTGGCGCAGAGATCCCAGAAATGGTACCTTGTGATCAGTAGAGAAGGAAGAAATCCTTGGTGGATGCACTGTTCTAGTACGTGGGAGCTCCGATCTGAGGCGCATTCATCGTAGAAATCTCGCAAACGGTATGTTTTGATCGATAGAAGCATAGGGTTTGAGCAACAGGAGAATGCGGTGTGGCAGCGGATTACAGCGGAGCAGCATCCGCCTCTCTTTGATCATCGACAGCAGCAGCAGCAGCAGAATCAAATGCAGCCGGATGGATTTGGAACCGACCCAACAAATCTTCGGAGTGTTTCTGCAGTGGCCAAAGCTTTTTTGCTCAATAAACGACGGTTACGGCTCGATCCAGATAAGAAGCTCATCTTCGAAGTAAGTTTTCGTTGCTTCTTTTGATTTCTTTCAGAGTTCTTGCCTCTCATGAGGCTTGCTAGCTCTAATTCAGATGAACCAGGAAAGCAAGTTTCCAGCGCTATTCAAGATTAAGAATGTGAGCCGCTCCAATGTTGCATTCAAGGTATAACCTTTCTGTTCACTGTGACAATCTGTGATATATATGGCTTTGATCTCAGTTCCAAACGACCGCTCCCAAGAGTTGCTTCATGCGTCCACCGAATGGAATTATAAAGCCAAATGAGACCATTTATGCAACCGGTAAGCATCTCCGCTATATATATACGTGTGTATATAAAACACCGGATGAACACATAGAGCTGAGACTGTTTTTCATGTTAACTTGTGTGAGTTATGTTTATGCAGTTGTCAAGTTTGTGGAGCAGCCAGAGCGTCCTCAGCAGAAAAGGGCTAAGGAGAAGTTCAAGATCGTCAGCTTAAAAGTCAAGGAAGGAGTGGAGTACACACCGGAGCTGGTTAGTTCACTAAAAATTAGAATCTAGGTGTCGTTATGTCATAGTTTATATTTCTTGTCACAGTTTGAAGAGCAGCGTGAGATGGTCACTGTGGAGCGAATATTGCAAGTGGTGTTTGTGGACCCCCAGCACACCTCTCCTGTATGTATTTCTTAAGATAATCCTATTACATACGGTTTGTGTATTCATTTAGTGTGTTGTACGCATGTTAGATCTAAATTCATATATTATACATCTCTCTCTCGGTTATGGGCAACTTACTAGTCTATCTTCAACTATCCCTGAATACACAAGCATATAAACATGTGTGTTTGTGTGTCTATATATATTCATTCCAAATAAACGACTTTAGACATCACATAGACGATTGTATCACATACTAAAGCTCAATATAACATACATGTACAGATAATGTACGCACATTTATAACTTAATGTTACATACACACGTACTGATGTATCCATATATTTGATATGCTGTATACATACACAGATAGTATCCTTGTACATTTATTTATGTTTTTACTAAACGCACAGGCCGACTGGAGAGGCTGGAGAAAAGGCTTGCAGAAGCAAGGCAGCTCAGGAAGCACGGAAGAACCACTGGAGAGAAGAACACCAAAGGGGCAGTGGTTGAAGGCCTTGTCATAGACGAATGGTAATTTCATACGTGTACATGTGTGTTAGATATACGTATATGTAACTTATTATGTATAATGTACATATTAACGTACATATATTATGATCAGAAAGAAGTCGAGAGAAGTACTTGGCACGACAACAAGTTGAAGGGGCAGACTCGTACTAGCTAGGGTGTTGTTGTTATTTGTGCATTAACGTGTGATAAAGTGTGTTCGTAAGGTTGCTACTAACGACAATGAAAATGCCACAATCTCGTTCATACATATACATATATATATATGTTATATAAGTATAACCTGAGCAGGTCATAATTTATACGGTTATTTTATTATTTTTATATTTCTGTACAACATTTAATTAATTAATAAAGCTTATTAATACAGTATTAGAGCTTGATGCTAACTGAGTCAATTTTGTTTAACATAAAAAATATTTATATGGTTTTGATTTTATATAATGAATTATAATCTTATCAATGTCTTTGAAAATCGATGATTTAGGTTAGGGCTGTTGGTCTATGGCTCAGCAAGAACTGCTTGAATGCAATTGATCTTCTTCTTCAGACGCTAAACAGTTAGCTTTCCAGCTGCGTAAGGTATGATCATTCATTCACATGTACAATTAATATAAATTGAATATATCAATGCTTGGAGACGGGGTTTTCTAATGTTATTAATCATGGGATTAGCCAGGAGTTTATGGATGTAGTCTTTGATCAAAGCCGGAAGTTTTCACATTGCCTGTTGATGACAAAATGAAGGTTCTTCAAGATAAGAATAACCGTGGATACACTCCATATAGCGAAGAGAAGCTCGATCCGGTCAAACAAAGTGTTGGTATGTTGTGTGTGTTATATGTATATCTGCATATGTACTGTGTGTGTGTGTGTGTAATGTTTTGTATTTTATGTTGCAGGCGATTCAAAAGAAGGATATTATATTGGTCGCGAAATACCTGAGAGCACCCGAGAGCCAAAGATCCTTTGCAAGGTCCCAATCAGTGGCCTTCTCCAGGTTTGTATTAAAAAATAATCAATATAGTTAATATAATCGTCTTTATGAATCTCTCTCTCTCTCTCTCTCTCTCTCTCTTATCTATCTATTCTATCTATTATATATATATACATATATATATATATATATCGGTTACTTGCAGGAGTATTGCCGGGCTGGAGAGAGACCATGGAGAAATATTTTGATGAGGCAGAGTGAGCCTTTAATCTTAAAACGCTTAAAGTTTATAAACTCTTAAAAATACTAATTGATGTTACTTAATATGTTTAATGCAGGAGATTGTCCAGAAGACTCATAAAACTCATTGCGTTATCTTTGGAGTTAGATGAGTCGTTCTTTGAGAAACCTGGGATGTTTGATCATCCCATGGCATTGTTACGATTGATCCATTATCCAGGTATATATTAAAACGTAAGCGTGCGTGCGTGTGTGTATGCAGTCTACATCATAATGTATATTGTATTTCATAGCTGAAATCTCAAAGCCGGAATTGGGAGTTTTGGAGCTGGAGCACACAGTGATTATGGCATGCTTACTCTTCTAGCCAACGATGGTGTGTTGCTGGACTTCAGGTCTTGTGTGTGTGTGTATGAGTTTTACATTTATGTTTAATATATACACTTCACAAACACTACATAAGTGATTAAAAGTAAATATATATACCGTTTGTTTAAAGCTTTATAATTTCAGATGTGCAAGGAGAAAGACGCAGAGCCACAAGTATGGCAAGATATACCTCCTATTAAAGGGTACGTGTTGTGTTTGTGTTATATGGTATGTAATGAAGATACACAGTTCATGCTTATGCAATCATACATGCACAATCTCTCTCTCTCTCTCTCTTCACACACACACACACACAAGGACACGTATGCACATATAAATCTATGTATATGTATGAGCGCATGCAAACATACATGCATATATATCTACATATCACAATGGTATGTGTTTGTGTATACGCGTGCCTATGTGTGTTACCATTATTTAAGTGGTGCTTCTAAAACTTATTTATGTGGTAGAGCTTTTGTCGTTAACTTGGGGGATATGCTTGAGCGTTGGACAAACAATCTCTACAGGTAACATACACACACAATTTCAACTCCCTACAGGATTTCCTTTTGAAGGTCAACTTTACATCGAGTGTTGAACTACGGGAAAGAGCGATACTCAGTAAGTATTAATATATCAACTAAATATAATTAGTTAAACATTCAACAAATTTACATACTAACAATTAACAGATAGCTTTCTTTATGGAACCAAACTTTGGTTGCATTGTAGAGTGCATTCCAACATGCTGCAACGAACTCAATCCTGCCAAGTAAGACATATGCATATGTGTGTACACGTCTCCTTATGCGTATGCGTGCGTGTGTTGATGTGTATTTATATGTGTGGTGGGTATGCAGGTATCCACCAATCAAGAGTGGTGATCATCTCATGGGCCGATACAAAGCCACACACCAAGGTTTTGACATGGACGCTAAAAAAATTAGTTCTTAAATGAGTGTATTGTATATTTATTATAGAATAAAATGCTTTTATAGTTCAAGTTGTATTATGTATATATACTTTGTACATTCTGTATCCATATATCAACAGTCTCCAACAAGCAGACAACACACACACACAGAGCGGATAGAGGCGTACCCACCAACAGAGACTACAATATGGAGGTTATAGGAAACATGGTTATTCAGAAGTTGCAACTCTCTCTCTACAAACACACACGGTGGAAAATGTAGTTGCAATATAAGTGGTATTCATTGAAGATAGGAAAACACACGACGGAACATTCTGTGAGCATATTCCGTTACCTCCTGACGAACATGATGAGAGATACTCCGAGCAGAGCAACAATGGAGCCAACAACATCCCAGACATCAGGACGAGCACCGTCAGTGGCCCATCCCACAGAAGAGAGAGTACAATGAAGAAACCCCCATAAGCCGCAAACGTCCTGGCAAATGTCTGCTTCTGAAGTGTGGGGATAATCCCATAAACGACCAGCAGGATCCCGCCCAGAATAAAGAATGCCCAGCTCCAACCCTCACGCCGCCACTTCCATATCAGCCATCCCCCTCCGATCTCGCACAATCCCGCCACCACAAACAACACCATCGCCACCGCCACTTCTCCTGCATCATAACTTGCCATTTCCCTCTCTCTCTCTCTCTCTCTCTCTCTCTCTCAGTTTGCCCCCAAAACCCTCGGAGAATAAAATCTAATATATAGCTGTCACTTTGGTGTTCAAATGCTCCCGCCTTTTTACGAAAGAAAAATTCAAAATATACTATTATTAATTTTAACCAATTAAATTACATTTTGATTATTTATAAAACAAACAATGTATAATATTTTGTTTGATCAAAATGAAGAAACTTCGATTCTTAGGAAAATTATATTTATACTCCTGAAATTTATTATATTTACATATATATTCTTGGAAGTTTTATATTTACATATATATCCTTTAAACTTCAATTTAAAACTTCATCAATTTCTTTTTAAAAAATTAATAAAATTTATATTTTATTATATTTAAGTCCAAAATACAACTTATTATATATATTATATAATTATTTTTAAAATATTTCATTTTTTACTATGATAATTTTTTGAGATTAACACTTAATAAATTTTAATTATTATATTTGTAATATATTATGAATTAAAAATATATTTTTAGCTAATATTGTTATTTTAAAAATTAAAATATTACAATTAAAAATTTTCAAAGGTATATATGTAAATTTATAATTTTTAGAAGGGTATTTTTTTTAATGTTTTTTAATATTAAGTATGAAAAAGTATTATTAGTAATAAAACAACTTTCTTATCTAAATAAAAAATTTATATTCAAAGAAAAGATGTTTGTATATACATATTTTAATTTTTTCATCATTTCATAACAAACTACAATGTAATAGTTTAAATAATAAAAATTATTTCATATATATATTTTATTTATTAGTATAATATGTTGTTATATTTTAATTTAATGATTTACTATTTTTTAATAAATTAGCATATTTTACTTTTATATTTAGTTATAATAATATTATTAAATTGATAAAAGCAAGAGTTATTTATATAATAAAATTATTTCAAATTTATAATATTATAATATTATATTATGAAGTATAAAGAATATGCTCATGACGGTAGTTGAAATTAATGCTCCACACCATCTGGTATGTACATATAATATCTCTCTTTTTCTTCAGGGTCTTACAAATCTCAAATCTGGTGAGTTTACAATTTCAATTGAATTTCTATTTATAATAGAAATCTGCACAAAAAATGGCACAAAAGAAGATCATGAAACCTGTAGAAGAGGTTCTACAAGGAAATGTTCACTATAACCCTACTAAACTTGAAGGTAACATATAATAATAATAATAATAATGAAAGATTTTATATATAATATATATGTGTATATTCGTTATCACAGGTCCAAGACTCACAGGTTTTCCATTGAAGCTATCAGTCTGGCTTATAGAAAGTAAGCTTTTTGGTAGCTTTGTATACAACCAATTACTCCAGAGCAATGGGGTTACAAAGGTAATTATTTGATAAATTAATTAGTAATTACATGCATTTATTAAAATAACTTGCAGATATTTCAAGGCATTGAAATCCCAGATGGTCCCATGTTTCTACCGGAGTATCCAGAGCCAGGTTAAGTCTTTTAATATTTAGAAATGTATATTAAATATTTTTTTTATTCTTTTAATTAATTTTATTTGTAATTTTAGCTGTGGAGATGGATGTGAAACTGTTAGATGAAAATGGAGATCCAGTAGTGCGAGTAGAAGAATGTGCAAAAGTCATACCCGGAGATACTTATAAAACCTCGAGTTATGCATTCAGGTTTTGGAATATAACTGAATATGCCCAGGCTTATAGGTCTGGTAAAACAACACCTTCCGAGGTTATATATATATATATATATATATAGAGAGAGAGAGAGAGAGAGAGAGAGAGAGAGAGAGAGAGAGAGAGAGAGAGAGAGAGACAGAGAGAGAGACAGACAGACAGAGAGAGACAGAGAGACAGACAGACAGACAGAGAGAGAGAGAGATACATATGGATACAGATATAGAGATGTACATATTATATCTGAGGTATATATATATATAGACAGACAGAGAGACAGAGAGAGAGAGAGAGAGATGTACATATTATATTCCGAGGTATATATATATATTATATATATATATAGAAAGAGAGAGAGAGAGAGAGAGAGAGACATATATGGATACAGATAAGATGTACATATTATATTCCGAGGTATATATATATAGAGAGACAGACTGAGAGAGAGAGAGAGAGAGAGAGAGAGACATATATGGATACAGATATAGAGATGTACATATTATATTCCGAGGTATATATATATAGAGAGACAGACAGAGAGAGAGAGAGAGAGAGAGAGAGAGAGAGAGAGAGATACATATATGGATATAGATATAGAGATGTACATATTATATTCCGAAGTATATATATATAGAGAGAGACAGAGAGAGAAAAGAGAGAGAGAGAGAGAGAGAGAGAGAGAGAGAGAGAGATACAGATATAGAGATGTACATATTATATTCCGAGGTATATATATAGAGAGAGAGAGAGACTGACAGACACACACACACAGAGAGAGAGAGAGACATATAAGATACAGATATAGAGATGTACATATTTGTTATTTTTATTGTAGAGTTTTTATATAAATTAGTATTTAGTATTTTGTTTTAAAGGTGGCTGAGAGGTTTATAAATGCAATAGAGGATTCACAACACAGGGATCCACAGATGCATTATTTTGTCTCAATGGATAAAGAAGATTTACGTAAACAAGCTGCAGCTTCCACACAACGTTTTGCAAATGGTAAACTTTATTTATATTTATTATTTAAATTCTAGTAATTATTTTTTCTTATTAATTTTTTTATTATGACTTCAGGAAATCCAATCTCTATATTGGATGGCATTTTCATAGCAATCAAAGATGACATCGATTGTCTTCCATATGAAACTATGGGTGGGTACACACACACACACACACACACACACACACACACATATATATATATATATGTGTGTGTGTGTGTGTGTGTGTGTGTTTTAGGTGGTTCTGTATGGATGAACAAAGTAAGACATATAAAAGAGGATGCTATATGTGTTTCACGCCTACGTAAATGTGGGTTATTTTTCCTGGTAAAGCTAACATGCATGAAATTGGTATGGGCACACTGGTAATAATCCAATTACGGGTAAGCAGTATATATAACTTAATTAAGAGCTAAACAGATATAAGTATAAACATTATTAAGTTTTATTATTATTATTATTTATTGAATTTACTAAATTTACAGGACAGCACGAAATCCTTATGATGTTCACCATTATACTGGCGGTTCGTCCTCTGGATGTGCTGCACTTGTTGCTTCGGGCTTTGTCCAGCTGCAATTGGGACGGATGTTGGAGGTACTAATGATATAATTATTACATATTATATACGTAATTTGTTAAGTTAATTAGTTAAATTAGTACAATTATCAAGTATATTAATTTCAAGTATATTCAGGCTCAATTCGGATTCCCTCTTCTTTGTGTGGTATAGTTGGGCTCAAAACCACCACTGGACGTAACTTGTCAAGGGTATGATTAATATTTAATACATTGATATTTGTAGGTTTTTTAAATATTCACATTATCCTGTACTTAAAAAAGATTACCTTTTCGCTTTAACTTATTTATTTTTTATTTATTTATTTATTTTAATTAATTTATTATTTACTTTAGAGGTTTGAAGGGAGGATGGAGCATGTTATGTTTCGGTCCAATTGCTGCAAATGTGGAAGACTTAATGCTTGTGTAAGCTTAGTTTCACACCAGAGTTTCACATTAGTTTAAAATCATACTTCTTTTATATAGTTATGCAGCAATGCTTGGCAGTCACGAAGGTGACATCCTGTACTCAAAGCCAGTAAGATCTCTCCTCTCTCTCTCTCTCTCTCTATCTATATATATATATATATATATGCATCTTTCCGTCTGTGCGTGCGTGAGTGTGTGTTCTTACGAGCAGCTTTATTCAGGCACGTCCTTGTGTTCCAGTATTGCAAAATAAATCCATTCTAGGCAGCCTAAAGATTGGACGATACTCCCAAGGTATTGATGTGTATTGTATACAGAGACACATATGTGTATATGTATACATAGATATTGTGCGTGTGTGTGTGTGTGTGTGTTTGCACACATTTGTTTTTCTTCTGCAGTGGTACTACGATGTGTTGAATCCAGAAATAAGCGAAGCCTGTGATAAAACACTGGAGCGTCTTAAGAACGAACTTGGAACTGAGGTTTTAATTTACATTTAGACAAAGATTAATATTATATTGATATTATTAACTTATTACCTTATTATTAATTGCAGATTTTAGAGATTGTTTTACCCGAGTTAGAAGAGTTACGTGCAGCTCACATTGTTACATGTGGTGCAGAGATCATGACTGGCCTCAATGCGGACTACAACGTCGTGTAAGCTCTCTCTCTCTATATGTGTGTGTGTGTGTGCTGTATACAACCACATCCTTATATATGTGTGTACTAATGTAACGAAAACCTTGTGCAGGAGAAGTCATATGACCTATGATGTGCGGGAACATTAGCGGTCTTTGCAAAATTCAGTGCAAACTACTACATAGCATCTCAATGTCTAAGGTCTTACACATGCACATCACACACACACATGCACATGCACGCGCGCGCTCACACACACACACACACAAGGTTTCATGTGTGTAAACATATGTACATTTCATATTATAAGCCATGTTAAAATTTTGTTGCTATTTCACAGGCGGAGGCTTATGTACTATCATATGGAAGCCTTTAAAGAAGTTGACATAATTGTGACAGCAACTGCACCGTTAAGTTTTCACACACACGCACGCACGCACACACGCACACAACACACACAGAGAGCGTGGGAAGGAATGTCATTATTTATACTGTGTTCTACAGGTTAACGGCTCCGTTAATACCGGAGGACTCCTTGAAGATAGGGGAATCCGATTATGTGAAAAATGGTCAGACTGAACTTATTTAACTTATCTAAATCCGTTTATTAATCGATTTAAGTATATTTGCAGGAAATTTAATGCGGTTCATTGTAAACGGGAATTTTCTAGGACTTCCATGTTTAACTGTTCCGGTCTGGTTTTAAATTACACACACACACACACACACACACATGTATATATACCTGTTATATATGTTGTTAATGTTGAACAGGTTGGATTTGATAAAAATGGATTGCCAATTGGTATGCAACTTATTGGACGTCCATGGCAAGAGGCGACCCTGTTGAGAGTTGGCTTTGCAATTCAGGTTCTTTATTATATATTTTACAAATTATATTATATTTTTTTCTTAGTATTCATAAACTGTATATGTATAAGCACATAAATATATTAGTAAATGCTTACCAGCAATTAAATTGTAGGAGCTTCATGCATCGCAGAGAAAGCCACCTCAAGTGTTCTACGACATTCTTAACAAAGGATCATTTTGAGTTACATATTGAATCATTATATAAAAACCATATATACTATAATTTAAGTTTTGTATTAGTTCACTTACATGCCATTTAATTAATAAAAAACTGCTGGTTCAATTATATAAAGAAAGTATCTTGCATATATTATTTAATATATTATTCCATACATCAGCCTGGTTATAACTGGGGAGAGAGACACCGTATACACAGTCACGTAGAATATAAACGTACAATATACATGTAAGTTGACAGTAGATGTTATAAAAATATTACTAATCAATGTTCCTGCGATAGATACCACTTGAACGGCTTCTGATCCTACAAATTATACAAACAATGATAAGCGTGTGTGTGTGTGTTCTATATATTATATATATATATATATATGCAATCATCGTGTTGTGTGTGTGTAAAGAATGGTTATGTAACCATGTAGTTTGGCTGCTTGAAGATCGATCATACCACCTCATTCAGTGCTGACGGGGAGGGCATGCACTGACGCGTTACAACATCACACTCCAACAAAGATTCTTCATCATGTTCTGCTTCCTCTTCTTTCTTCTGTAAATATAATCAGTAATTATTTATTCACTTAATTTCTTACCTCCTTTTCTTCACTTGCAGTAGCAGCTGCTGCGGCTACATAATGTGTATAATCAAAAGTTGTATGGTTTTTGCGTCCCGAGCATCGGACATGTCCCGCTCAAACTCTGTCTTCACTTTTCTCAATGCAGCCGCATACCGACGATCCAGCAAATCCAGCTCTGTTTCAATCGCCCCCTGTACACGAGAACAAAAGGGCACTATATATGTGTGCGTGCGCGTGTGTGTGTAGACAGGATTTCTCACCAAGTCGATCTTCAGCCATCGGTTAAAGGTATTTGTCACCACTTGTTTCTGAAGAAGAAGCGAACCAATCACATTTGAACCCACCAGTAACCTCCCTCTCTCTCTCTCACACACACACACACCTGTGCAGCTTCCCAATCAGACTTTGAATTGCCACTCAGGCCTCTATCCCGACGGCACTCATATATCTGCCTAGAAACTGCTATCAACTCCTCTGACCTTCCATCTGTGCTTTAAAGCACGCACACACACAGAGAATTATGATTAGAAATCCAAATGTAATAGAAGTTTTATCAACATACCAAGAAGTCTCTCCTTGCTTCAATCCAGCAATCAATGTAGGGATGTGCAATGGTTCGAGCTGACTTTACAAGTTAACAGCGTCATCTAGCTCCATTCCCTGTAGCATCATACACAGTACCGCATTATTATAGCATACACTGTAGATGTTAATTATACATATATGTACAGAGATCTATGAATATATATAAATTGTATATCTTCCTTTAACGAACCTGTATGAAGGTAAGATATGCAACAACAGTGAGGGTAGCACGATTAATTCCAGCAGTACAGTGGACATACACTTTTAAACCACGTGCGGTAAGCATATTCAACATACGCACTGCCTCAGGAAGCATCAGAGCCTGTAGAAGAAACCATCAATATTAATAACTATATATGTGTGTGTGTGTGTGTGTGTGTTAACCTGGTCACCATGGTCAAAGTCACGAATTGGCACTCTTGCCAAGTATAACCACGTTCTGAAGCCTGGCGCTTTATACTCTCGAAAGGTATCTGAAAACAAATAATGCATCATACATACATACATACATACACACATGAATATTATATATATATATATATATAGTATTCATGTGTGTGTGTGTGATATCATAAGTTTAATATAAACCTTTAGTGCATCCAAACAAATCCGACTGCACACTGAGGATTGCATTAATCCCACTTCCTTCGGCAATTATGTCCTGGAGAGAGAGAAAAATGTGTGTGTGTGTGTATGAACTAGGTACAAATTTACCACATCATCTGGACTTCGCGGGCAGGAACCAACAACAATGCTTGGAGTAATCTCGTCCCAGTTCAAAGTCCAATGCCATGAGGATGTGGAACCTCCATTATCTGCTTCACTCTAGCAGAAAGATCATAATATTACAGATGGGTAATGTTGTACATACGTACCTGGCGTTTTTCCCAGCCTTGTTGTTCAGTTTCCGTGACAGGAGCTGCGCTGTGAGATTTGCAAACGGTTCTTTCACGGAGAGCAACCAAGCTATCATCTCCTTCGAGAATTGAATATCCATCGCTTATACTGTCGAATAGCTTCATTCTTGTGATCAATCCTGTCCTGCTAAGAGCCCTATGTCTACAGTCTACATACTGGAGTCTTGTATACGACCGATTCAAACCAAGAAATGGCAAAAAATCTGCGACTCACTCAGTGCCATAGAAAAGAATTTCTAGGGTTTACCTGCCTTCACGATGCACGCCTTCCTCTGTTTTTTTCTTTATACACCCAACGTGACAAATTGACTTGCAAAATTTCAAATTAAAAGAAAAACCTCTTGTGATCTGATCTGATGCTTACACGTGGCTTCCTTCCAAATATATATGTATGTTATATATAAATATTATCGTTTTCTCGTATGTGTCGTGTATATGATATATAACATGTACTGAAATACTAATATACAAGAACTTACATATTTAAAATGTGTGTGCGTGTCTTATATATATTCTTTATCTGTGTATACATATTTCTACGAGCGAATCTATGTTGTGACAGTGTATATACGCGTGTCTCTGTCCGCAACTATGTATGTTTATGTTTATTATGTATGGGTATGCGAGTCCCGCCAAAAAGGAGAGGAGCCCAGTGTGCGGAAAGTCCGGAGGACTATTACATACTTCCAATTGTAAAATGCAATTGTCCGGTTATATAAAACCACCAGGAAATACGATTACCGTACGTCCCATCAAAATTTCTTACGTAAATACTGGGGTTACATTTGTTAATGGGCAGAAAATTACTTAGTTAAATATTTGATTAATTAATTTTAATTGAAAGTGCTAACCATTTATAAAACTCATTTAACGATCGTTTTGAACGTTGCAGTTTTCTTTAATTTGCATTGGATGCTCACCACAACAAGATGGATGAAAATAGTTGTTCTGGTGATAAAGTTAGTTCAAATACTAGAAAAGCTTTGAAGTAGATTACTTTGTTTAAAACACGATTCCATGGGAATGTTTTTGATGTTGCTTCTGTGAATTTACACATGATGTAAAATTAAGAAGAGTTTTTGTTCTATTTGCAAAGAAGATAAGAAATGTTGGAACTAAGCTGAATATACACACAACCTGGGCAAGTAGTTCAATGTAGGGGAGTGTTGGAACCTGCCCGGGTGAACTGATACCATATTGGAACCTGGGCAGGTAGCTCAGTGGTAGAGCACTTGACCATGTAGGGATGTGTGATGTGTTCAGCTTAGGGGAGTGTTGGAACTAAGCTAAGCTGAATATACACACAACCCACTATGGGGGAGTGTTGGAACTTGCCCAGGTGAACTAATACCATGTTGGAATTCAAGCAAATGGCATGTGGTAGGCCCGGACTGACAGGTATGGTTTTCCAACATGGTATCATAGCTACGAGGGAGTGTTGGAACCTGCCCAGGTGAACTGATACCATGTTGGAACCTGGGCAGGTAGCTCAGTGATAGAGCACTTGACCATGTAGGGATGTGTGATGTGTTCAGCTTAGGGGAGTGTTGGAACTAAGTTGAATATACACACAACCCGCTCAGTGGTAGAGCACTTGGAATTGTTCATTGTATTTTGCACCATGAATAAACTTTTAACATTCCTCCACAACCCGCTCAGGATGGTGGCAGGGAGGATGATGTGGCTGCAGATGTGGTAGATGATGTGGCATGATGGCGTGGCCGATGTACAGAATTTTGTAGCAAACTTAGTATTAGGTAGGAAGAAGGCCAGGGAATAAGCAAAGACACAAAACCAGGAAGAGTTATCTTTCTTGTATATGCCCCTTGAATAAACATGTAACTTTCTTACACAACCCGCTCTCAAACACTCAGCGATGCTTGGGTCTTAGCAGGATGGGAATAAGAGTAGGTTTATATTCAATCCCTTGGGATGTTTTGATGTACACTTATATTTAGCCTCATGAATAAACTTTTAACATTCCTCCATAGACGGCGCTACATCCAGTTCCACCGAGATGTAAAGCAAAGTATGATCGACATCCATCTTCCTACATGAGCTGGTGAGTTCCAAGGATGGCAAGCCGTTAGGTGATGAGTGAACTCCATAGGTACTCAGGGACATCTTTCGGCTATGGCACAAAGCTGGGTTGCATGTGGTACAATAGTTGGATGAGTTGACATTGGATGAGGAGGCCCAGCTATGTTGGATAAGACGGTGGGAAGGACAGCAGGTGCACACAACCACAGGTCTTATGTTACAAGCCATCAGGATGCTGATCTTTGCACATGATAAGCTATGGCAGACAGGAAGGTGGCAAGCACAAGAGTTCGTTGCAAGGGACTGGCTAGTCTTGGATGAGTACGTATGGCATATATATGACTGGGTAGGGAATGAGGGTGCTTGATTCCAGGCAGGAGATGACGGCTTGCTACGTCCGCATCGAGTGATGATTGAGCCCTTGCCAGATTTAGAACAAGCTAGACTGGTGTGAGTTGTAGACATGGAGAGGAAGGGGTTAACAGTGGATCTGAGGATCAGGCATGGTGAGTGGCGGATACTGTACTGGTTCCACAAAGCCATAGTGGAGGATCTCACCTTTGATCCACCAAAGGCCTGGAAATGGAACGCTAGTGATCAAGAGGGAGACTTTTTCAGTTATGAGCCGTGTATGGGCTGAAAATTGTTCTTGGGACAGAGATCAGGATCCAAGCTTGTAGACCACCTACATGCAGCAGGTTGCCGTGTGGACTAAGCAAAGATTTCGGCAGGGAGTTGTGGACAGGAGCTTGGCCGTCATCCATCAAAGCCTTCATGTGGTTGATGCTACAAGACAGTTTGGCAGTCCGTGGCAATGTAAAAGGGCTACCGTTCCAGGTGTCAAGTCACGATCCAAGAGCAAGGAGGCTTGACTCATGAGCAGAATAAGGACTAGGAACAAGATAAAAGCAGGACAAGAACTAGGAACAAGATGAGAATAGAAAGCAAGGAGCAAGACAAGAACATCATAGAATGTTTGGTGTTGATAGTAATTGATTGTACAACAAATATGTTGGAGCTTTTATGCTCACAACTCCAACATCTAATCTATGCATGAGTTAAAAATGGGGTCCCTTAGGTATATCCTGTAGGTATATCTTGTAGGCATATCCTGTATCCCGTATCATGTATCATGTATCATGTATCAGGTCTTGTAGGCATATCCTGTAGACATATCCTATATCCTATATCGGGTCCTGTAAGCATATCCTGTAGACATATCATGTATCCTGTATCGGGTCTTGTAGGCATATCCTGTATCCCATATCCTGTATCATGTATCTTGTATCGGGTTGTGACACCAGGGGTGTGAAGCGTGTGGAATGCTGGAGATGGAGCGCCATTGTTTCTGGGAATGTGTATGTGCGAGGGAGGTGTGGGCACATGTGATGTGCCTTGTAAAACAGCTCAGCAAAGAGGATGCATTGATAAGCTGGGAAATAGCATGTCTGGGGGAGCACACCGTCCATACATCCAAATCAGCAGGAGTGTAGATCGTCAAAGCAGACGGTGATGAGCGGCCAAGCTACAATCCCGGATTAACGATGCATATTGTGGAGGAGCTGCCAAGGATATCAGCAAGGTAGTGGTATTTTGTGCGGGGTTGTGCATTGTGGACAGTGTGGTGGTCAAGGAATGCAGGGGTATTCAAAGGGCGGCGATGGTCAACTCAGCGAGCAGTCACTTTCTTCTAGACAACTTTGGTTTCAACAGTGTCATCACATCATGAAGTAGCCCGGGAGAGAGGAGACTTAAACGAGCACGATCTGGTGGAACGACTATGGATACCATGCTTGGGAGTGAAGTGACGAAACCAGATTAGGTGGAGATGGAACCCTCCTCAGTGGTTGCTGGTGGCATAAGAAGGTGAGCTGTAGTTAGTCCTAGAACTCACTCGGTTAGGTAGAGAGGCTAATAGTTAGGAACATTTGTCTTAGCTTAGGATCAGACAGGCAGTTAATCTAGAGGTTGTGATCCTGTGCGACCTAGTTCTACAAGGATGGCTAGGGCTCTAAAGACATGGACGAGCCCAATGAACAAGGGGGTGACTCCCTTTCAACTCTCTTGCTTCCCAGGGAAGCACAAAGGGAGAGTGGTTAAGTCCATTAGATGCTTATCTCACATTAAGTGCATGGATGGGTCCCAGTGGATGAGGAGGCAACTCCCTTTCAACTCTCCTGTTCCCCAAGGGAGCCTAAAGGGAGCGCAGTTAAGTCTACTCGGCACTAGTCCCGGTGTTAAGGAGTAACTCTGGTCGTCTAAGTAGGACTATATGGCAAAGTCTCTGGATCCTCCTTGAGAATGATTTCCTCTGTGTGAACCTGACTGAGAAGAGTAAGACTAGCTTGAGGCTAGAATGCCCATGTGGAGTTGAGAGCTTAGAACGAAGCTACATGGCTCCTTAGTGCACTCCAGAGTTGTCCGAAGTGGTAGCTGACATGGCTGGATGACATGGCAATCAGGTAGATGTCCAGTAGACAATGATGTGGTTAGTGAGGTGGGGGTGATGTGGAGAGTGACATGGAGGATGACGTGGGGGTTGACGTGGAGGATGATGTGGAGGGAGATGTGGCAAATGACATGGAGGATGATGTGGAGGGTGACATGGCACTTGTCAAGCCACGATCCAGGAACCAGGAAGAGAGCAGGATTTCAAGAATAATAAGTCTTGACTCAGGAACAGGACAAGGACAGGATAGAAACTAGGAACTCAGGAGCAAGACCAGGCGCAGGACAGGATCCAGGAACAAGACAGGAACAAGATAAGATCTGAGAGCAAGACAGGAAGGCGCAGGATAGAATCCGAGAGCAAGACAGGAAGGCGCAGGATAGGATTCAGGAACAAGACAAGAGCAGGATAGGATCCAGGAACGAGACAAGGAGAGAACAAGAAGCAAGGAACAAAACAAGAACAAGACAAGACAAGACTGATCGTAATAAGACTGGTGTTGATAGTAACTGATTGTACAATAATTAAGTCGGAGCTTTTATGCTCACAACTCCAAGAGCTAATTTAGGCATGAGTGCTAAAAGTGGTTGCATGTATGTAAAAGTGGCTACATGCATGCAGAGGCTAAGATGAGTCCACATGTCCCTTATCCTCTAGGCATATCCTGTGGCATATCCTGTAGGAATATCCTGCACCCATATCATGTATTCAGAATCCCTGTAGGAATATCTTATAAGAATATCCTGCAACCCGTATTCTGTATCCGGAATCCTGTATCCTATATCGGGTCGTGACAGCACCTCCTCCCTAAAGACAAGTTCCACGAGTCTTGGGACCTGGTTTAGCAGGATAATGCCGATGGAAGGCAGCAATTTTGGAAGAAGTATGGAGTAAGTTGAATGCAGGTTCCCAAGTGTGATCAGTAGGTAAATAACCTTTCCAATCCACCAAGTATTGGAGTTGGCGGCGATGAAGACGAGAATCAAGAATGGCTGCAACTTCTTACTCAGGTTCAATGTCAATGACCACAGGAGGGGGAGGAGAAGAAGCACGACTGGGAAGAGAAGAAGGATGATATGGCTCCAACAAGGAGGTGTGAAACACAGAATGAAGTTTCACCGTAGATGGTAACTCGAGTCGGAAAGCTACAGGATTGACCTCCGCCATAATCGTTAAAAATCCAACTTAGAAGAAGGCTTGTTGGTGCGAATATGTCGACAAAGAAGCCACACGAGATCACCAATCTTGTATATAGGTGGCCGGCTGACGGTGAGCATCAGCATGATGCTTGTATCGTTCCTGTGCCTGCTGAAGATGAACCTGGAGATCATCCTGTACCTGACGAAGATGCTGGAGACGATCCTGTACTGCAGGAGCGGAAGAAGGAGAAGGGAGGAGCAAAGTCAAAACGTGGATGGTGGCCTGTAAGAGCAAAGAAAGGTGTCTGTCCTGTAGATGCGTGAACGGAGTTGTTGTAGGCAAACTCCGCCATTGGAAGAAGGTCCAACCAGTTGTCCTGCTGGTAACTGATGAAGCAACGAAGATACTGTTCCAAGGTCTGAATTGTGCGTTCGGACTGCCCATCATTTGTGGATGATATCCTGAAGAAAGATCCGCTTTAACCTGTAGACTCCGAAGAAGCTCTCGCCAAAACTTGGACATGAATTGTGGACCTCGATCAAACAATGCTCTCAGGAAGACCATGATGTCGGAACACTTCACGGATCACCAACTCAGCAGTTGTCTGACCTGTAGCTGTCTTGTTGCAGGGTAGGAAATGAGCCTGCTTGGTGAAACGGTCAACCACCACAAGAACTGCATCGAATCCACGAGAAGGAGGAAGATCTGTGAGGAAATCCATAGAAATGGATCTCCAAGGAGCAGAAGGAACAGGAAGAGGACGAAGAAGACCAGAGGGTGCATGATGAGGCATCTTCGACCTGTTACAAGTGTCACTCCGTACAAACCTTTCCACAAAACCTCGCAACCCAGGCCACCAATAGTTGCGAGTCACCAACTCCACTGTCTTGGCCACACCAAAATGTCCTGTAGCCGGGGTATCATGACAATCCTGTACCACACGAGTCCTGGAAATACCAACAGGAACGTACAGGAGACCTTCCCGGTACAGGAGTCCATCCTGTATGGAACAACTTGTAGTCTGAACGGGAACTGGAGGAAGAGGAACTTGCAATGTCAGGATGAATGTGTGAGAACACATTCTTTGCCAAGTCGTCTGTAGCCAACTGCGAACGGATGTCCTGTAGGAGTGTTGAATTTGCTGGAGCCTGATGAACCTGTAGTGCCGCAAGCCGGAATCGATCAGGACCCAACAACACTTTGCCTTTGACAGTCATATGCAGGATCGCCCGGGCGGTGCAAGGTAAGAGCGCCTAGACAATGCGTCCGCCTTGCCATTCCGAAAACCGGGCCTGTAGACGATGACGAAATCAAAACGTGATAGGAACTCCGCCCACCTAGCCTGTCGCCGACTGAGAACTCGAGCCGTTTGAAATACTCCAGGTTCTTGTGATCCGTAAGAACTTGTACAGGATGCGCAGCACCTTCCAGGAAATGCCGCCACTCCTCGAACGAATCCACAATGGCCTTGAGTTCCTTGTCATGAATCTCGTAATTGATCTCCGCCGAAAGGAACTTACGAGAGTGAAAAGCTACAGGATGAAGCAACTTGTCTTCTCCAACTTGTGATAGGACGGATCCTACTGCAAAATCCGAGGCATCTGCTTCAACGAAGAAAGGACGAGAAGGGTCAGGATGTGCTAAAATCGGAGCTGTCGTGAAGGCTCCTTGAGTGTTGTGAATGCATGTTCCGCCTTGTCGGACCAAGAGAAAACCCTGTGCGCTTGGTGAGTTCGTGAGTGGAAGTACACGCTTGGAGAAGTCCTGTATGAACCGCCTGTAGAAGTTTGCAAAGCCAAGGAAACATTGTACATCTCGTACAGACTTGGGCCTCTCCCACTCCACGATGGTCTTCACCTTGTGCATGTCCATGGAAACGCCAGCAGGAGAGACGATGTAGCCCAAGAACTCCACAGAATCCCTATCGAAAAAACACTTCTCCAACTTCGCGTACAGGCCATGCTCGCGAAGCCGCTGTAGAACTAATCGTACATGCTTGTCATGTGCCGCCTGGTCCTTGGAGAAAATCAAAATGTCGTCGAGGTAGATCACCACAAACTGGTCCAAGAAGTCACGAAAGATGTCGTTCACCATGTGTTGGAACACGGCTGGGGCATTGGTAAGGCCGAAAGGCATCACCGTGTACTCGAAGTGTCCATACCTTGTACGAAAGGCAGTCTTCCACTCATCGCCTGGACGAATCCGTACAAGGTTGTAGGCCCCTCGTAAGTCGATCTTCGTGAACACCTTTGCTCCTCGCAGCCGATCGAGAAGTTCCGGGATCAATGGCAACGGGTACCGATTCCGAATGGTGACTTGATTCAAACCCCTGTAGTCCACAACCAAACGTAAACTCCCATCCTTCTTCTTGACAAAGAAGATAGGTGCTCCTGCAGGGGACTTTGAGTGACGAATGAAGCCGGATGCCAAGTTGTCCTCGATGTACTGACGAAGAACCTCCAACTCTGTGGGTGACAATGCATAAATCGGTCCGAACGGTGGAGTCTTTCCTTCGCAAGATCAATAGGACAGTCGTAGGACCTGTGAACAGGAAGAACTGCAGCCTTGTGCTTGTCAAAAACGTCCTTAAAGGAGTGATACTTGGATGGTAGGGAAGAAGGAGGAGAAGGAAAGGAGTAGAGAAGGAGATTGAAAAACAGGAGAGTCAGATACAGGAAAGGTAGAGAGGACGTAGGAGTTACTTGAAAGGCAAAAAGGTGGAAAGGAGCAGGATCAGTGGCAAGTTCATGCATGGTAGTGGTAAGAACTCGGAGAGGAGAAGGAGGGAGCTGTGACTGAAAAAGAGGAAGGATCTTGGGGGGTGGAACAAAGCAGAGAGTAACAAAAGAGGCAGGATTGGAAAAAACCTGTGTGGATGTTGACGAGTGTACAGGATTGGAAGAATCCTGTACAGGAGTCCGTGGTTGCACAGGAGTGGGAAAGCCTGTGGTGCTGACGAACCAACAGGAGGTGGATCCTGTTGAGGAGGAACCTTCGACACTGATACAGGATTGGAAGAACCCTGTACAGGAACCGCAAACTTACAGGAGTGGAGAGAGCCTGCGGATGTGCTGAGGAACTGACATGAGGTGAATCCTGTCGAGGAGGAGTCTTCAACACTGGTACAGGAACAGGCACGGTCAATCCTGTAGCTTGTACTGCCTCAGATACTAAGGATGTATCCTGCACGCAGGAAGGTACAGGATTGATCCTAGCTGCGGAGAGGAAAACGTGAGCGTCCTAGACCTCCAGTCGATCTGCGGATTTGCAACAACGAACCATGGCATGCCCAAAATGATGGGAGTCGACCGAGTCTTGATCAAGTTGAAGGAAATTGAACAGTTGAATGTGCCATGACTGCAGAGAGAGGTTCGGTAGCATGGGTAACTGCGCCAGAAGCAATCAGACGCCCATCGGCCACCTCTACAGGAACTGCACGCTTCAACTTCACCACCGAAATGCCATGTTGAGTTGCAAAAGTGTCATCCATGAAGCATGCATTTGCACCAGTGTCTAACAGGGCAAACTCCTTGAGCTCTCGATTATTAAGATGAATGTGTACAGGAAACTTGAGTGATGGAATGGTATGAGCAGCACCAATGGAGCCTGCACCTACGTCCAACTTCGCGGCTCCTAGACGAAGTGGACATTGAAGTTTTCCGACTGAACTTCAGCTTCAACTTCACGCGTCTTGAACTTCCTGGCTTTAATAGGACATTCTGCCACCTTGTGTCCTGCTCACCACAATACAAGCATAGGTTCTCACTGCGACGTTGCTTCTCAGCAGCGGAAAGAGAGCCACGCTTGGATTTCTCAACCTCCATAGGAACTACTCCAGAAGGTGGTGCAGGAACATGTACCACAGCTGCAGGATTGGTTTGCAGGAACTGCTGACGGGATCTTTCCTGACGACGCTCGAACAAACGGTTGTCGCAAAACAGCTTGTTGCATGATCTCCGCTAATGTTTGGGCATCCGGTAACGTAAGGAGAAGGTCCTTCACGTCATCCCTCAACCCAAAACGGAAGTGTTCGATCAATGCAGTCTCGTCCCATGGAATGTTCGTGCAAAGTTGCTGAAATTCGGATGCATAGAAGCTGGTCGGGATCCTTGAGTGAGCTTCCGTAACTTCGTGCATGCGGAACGGTACTTATCAGGATCTCCAAAGCAGGCTTCAAAGGCAGCCACGAAACCTTCAAAGTCTTCCATCAATGGGTCGTCACGCTCCAGCAAGGGGGCAACCCAAGCCCGTGGAGATCCACTTAGTAAGGATGCCAAAAGCCACCTTTTGTGCATCAGTCGAGTAGCGCGTGGTTGCATGCGGATCAAGAGCCGGATCTGATTCAGGAAACCTTGGAAATCGGCACGATTGCCACTGAACTTTTCTGGCATGCTGATCTTCGGCTCCGAAGAAAAGTTCGATGAAGAGGGAACCACCGATGCCTGAGAGAGAGCCTGCGCAGCAGCCTTGGAGGATGCATCAGCAGCTGCATGTGCCGCATTGGTGGAACCTTGCAGATCGGTGACCACTTGGCGCAAAGTGGCCAGCTCATGAAGCAACATTTGGTGCTCGCGTTGAAAGTGCTCAAAATCAGCCATGATCTATGAAAAAAAAGGAGGAAAACGAAGGAAAAGAATCAAGGAAAAAAAAGTAGCTGGAAAACGGAGAGCTATGAAAGCAGTTACTATCAAACTGTCAAGCCACGATCCAGGAACCAGGAAGAGCAGGATTCCAAGAACAGAAGGCTTGACTCAGGAGACAGGAGGACAAACAGGAACAGAGAAACAGGAAGGCGCAGGACAGGATCCAGGACAAGACAGGAACAGGATAGGATGGGAGCAAGACAGGAAGCGCAGGACAGGATCCAGGAACAAGACAGGACAGGAGCGAGAAAGGAAGAGAACAAGAAGCAAGGAACAAGACAAGACAAGATTGATCGTAGTAAGACTGGTGTGATAGTAACTTGATTGTACAACAATTAGGTCGGAGCTTTTATGCTCACAACTCCAAGAGCTAATCTAGGCATGAGTGCTAAAAGTGGTTGCATGCATGTAGATGCTAAGATGAGTCCACATGTCCCTTATCCTCTAGGCATATCCTATAGGAATATCCTGCACCATATCATGTATCCGGAATCCTATAAGAATATTCTGTAAGAATATCTTGCAACCCGTATCCTATATCCGGAATCCTGTATCTTGTATCGGGTCGTGACAGCACTTTGTATATAAAATTTTTTGCTAAAGTCTTAGAGATAGGTAGGCGGCTAGGACACGAATGTAGATACAAATTAGGAAGAGTGTGCTTGTATATGCCTCATGAATAAACACATAAACTTCCGCCACAACCCGCTCAGTGGGTGTGCATTGAGCCTAGCACACACCAAGTGTGAGGCTCCCATGCTTGGAAATGAGTATGATTATTCTGGTACGTGTTATTCCTCTTTGATGGGCATTTGTTATAGAGTTTACGAGGGATTGCTCTAAGGTTTAATGGGTATCTTTTAAGAGGGCAACTGCAACAATGGTTCTTGTTTGCTAAGAGGTTCATGTGTTTTACAATAAGTGGTCATTCTGAGGCATGTTAGGCATATCCTTGGGCATTTGATTTTTGATTTTGGTGGATGTATATGTGGTATGCTATAATGGTTGTCATGAAGCTACTTTGGGCATCTACTACAGAATAGTTTGGCTTCGTTGTTTTTGTTTTATTTTTGGCTTTGGTGTGTGCATGTGAGATGTGGTTTGGAAATTGAAGCTCAAGACAGTATCCAGGCAAGAGACTAGACCTATAAAGGTCTGTTTTTTTTTTTTTTTTCCGGACACTCAGCAATGCTTGGGTATTAGCAGGATGGGAATAAGAGTAAGTTTATATGAAATCCCTTTAGATGTTTTGATGTACACTTGTGTTTAACCACATGAATAAACTTCTAACTTCCCACAACCTGCTCAGGGGTAGAGCACCCTCACTAGTGTAGGAGGTGCCTGGGTTCAACCCCCGGCCTGTCCAATCCGTTTCCAAGAACAAAAAAACATAACAGTGTTTAACGACCGTAAAGCTATAAATTTCAAAAACGCAAAATAATTCATGATTTAGAATATGATGTAATGTCAATTTCATCTTTGAAATTCTGATGTGATCACACCGATACGATGAGATTGTTAGCATATACATGTGTAACGTGAGTTCAGATATGCAAGTACAGTAAATGTCAAACTCATAATCTGGTAGTGTAAAATCATTAATCTCCTAAAGAATATGGCACCCACAGTATCATAAATACGTACGCACCATGCATAAACATGTGTGTGTGCACACATACATAAAATAGGATCAACACTGTGTGCTTACATCCTTTAGTCAGTGTATTGGATGTGCAATTTGTTTCAAGTAAAAATGTAGATTCATCTATGTCAGAAATCCATCATGGGTATTAAGATATGCGCGAGTGCTCGAGATTTAGCAGATGCCAAGAGGATCCACACACAAGTTGCCAAAGCAGGCCTGGAAGGTGACAAGTATGTCGCCGATCAGCTCATCCAAATGTATGGAAACTGCGCAAGTACCACATCACGCCCACGAAGTTTTCAAAAAAATTCCCAATCCCGATTCTTTCCTCTGGACCACCATCATCACTGCATTCTCTAAGAACAATGAACTCGAATCTGCTAGAGAAATGTTCGATCAGATGCCGAGAGACATCTTGTACCATCGAATGCAATGCTTGCAGCATATGCCCGGAATGGGCATCTCGAAGATATACAAGTGTTCTTCTCGGAGATGCATCAGAGGAACTCAGTCTCTTGGAATACGCTCCTGGCTGCTTATTCTAACAACCATTCCATCGATCGGGCAGAGGCTATGTTTGAAAGGATGCCGGTTCGAACTGTTGTATCCTGGAACACACTGTTGACAGCATATGCCCAGAATGGGCATTCGAAAGAGCAAAAGAGACATTCTATACTATGCCTGACAAAACCATAGTGTCGTGGAACGCCATGTTTGAAGGCTTCGTACTCAATGGTGATATGGAGGAGGCAGTTTCTTTGTTTACAAAGATGCCGGAATGGAACCATATATCGTGGAACTCCAGATACATTGCTGCTGCGAATCATGACAGTCTCCATGAGCTCCGGAAGCTGTTTGATGCCTTGCCGGTTAGGCAAAGTGGTTCGTGGATAATACTTCTCGCCCAATACGGGGATAACCTCCGGGAGGCTGAAGTTGTCTTTAACAAGATGCCTGCGAGGAGCATAGTGTCGATGAATGCAATGCTACAAGGGAGAGCGAGTGCAGATCTTGAGGAAGCAATGACTATGTTTGAGTGTCTTCCTGAACGAGACGTAGTAACTTGGAACATAATGGCTGGTGGGTACGCCCAGGATGGGTATATGGTGCAGGCGAAAACGCTGTTTGACAAAATGCCGGCTTGGAGTGTAGCTTCATTCAACTCAATGTGTCAGGCATATGTCACACATGGACAGCTTTCTGAAGTAAAAACGTTGTTTGATATGGTGCCGGAACCCAATGTTGTCACCTGGACAGCCATGGTTATGGCATATGCCCAGAGAGGGCATTTAGAGGAAGCGGAGAGTCACTTCGATAACATGCCCGAGCGGAACATAGTCACTTGGAATGCCATGATAGCTTCCTATGCTCAGAATGGTTGCTTAAGAGATGCTAAGCTTGCTTATGAGAAGATGCCAAAATGGACTGTTGTATCTTGGAGTTCAATGGTCGCAGCATTTGCCAAGAACAACCGTATCGAGGATGCAAAAGCAACATTTGATGGTATGTCCTGTCTGTGTGTGCGTGCGTGCGTGTGTGTGTGTGTGAGAGAGAGAGGCACATACTGACAAGCAGAAACACACAGGCATGCCAGAGAGGAGCCTTACATCTTGGAACACAATGCTGTCGGCTTACATAGAGAGCAACCGAATAAGTGATGCCGTGGAGCTCTTCCAAGCGATGAAGCTTCAAGGTGTTTCACCAGACTCGAATACCATTCACAGGCATCTTGAGTGCATGCGGTCACTCGGGGCTCATGCTGGAGAGTCTGGAGCATTTCCTGTCCATGTGCAGTGATTTCGGGATTTCACCCGTGAGGGAGCACTTCAGTTGCATGGTTGACATCCTGGGACGTGCAGGGCTTGTGGAGAACGCAGAAAGCTTGTGAAAACCATGCCTTACCTTCCCGACGATGTCGCTTGGGGAACTCTGTTAGCAGCTTGTAAGTTGCAGAGTGATGTTCTCGGGGGAAATGGTTGGGCAGCGTGTGATGGAGCTGGAGAATACCAGTCCCTCTCGTTTTGTAGTGCTTGCTAATCTCTATTCAGATTCTTAAAATACTCTTGGGAAAGTTACTAATGAAATGCATGTAGTTAATTTAACGACTTTCTTAATCATCACACTAATAAGAGCAATTTCATAAATATAAGCGCAATTAATAATTTCCCCTACATTCAATGCACGTCTACTCTGTACCGTGGGAAATTACAGGACAGCCAATATTTACTACACTGTATTCGTTGTAGTTTCTCTTACAACGTAGTTTCTCTTAGATGGCAGACCAAGATTTGTGGTGGGTGTGGACTTCGGCACAAACATTTTCTGGGTTTGCATATGCTCATCGATCAGAACCGGAGAATGTGCATCTCTTCTTCGACTGGCCCGATGCAGCTAAGCCTTACTGCAAGACACAGACCAAGCTTGCTATATTCTCCAGAGGGCCATTCGAAGCGTGGGGATGGACTGCCCTCAACAAGTACTCCCAGGTTCTCAGCTCACCGGCCTGCAATGTGTGGCATTTCAGGAAACAGTTCAAGCTTGCTGCTCGAAGACAAAGACGCTACAGCCGAAACTGACAATCTTCCACTGGGTATGAGACTCAGACTCAGGACAAGCAGACTTATAACCGACTATCTCACGTGCATTTCCGGTTTTGTTGTTGAGCATCTGAGGGTTAAGTATGGTGCGGGTTTCAGCAAGAAGGACGTGCAGTGGTGCGTCACTGTGCCTGCCTGTTGGAGTGAGGATTCCAAGGGGAAAATGCAGATGTATGCTGAGTGGGCTGCGATGGTGAAAGGGAAGTACTGTCCAGGGATTCAGATGCTAGTAACTACCCTCTCAAGATCATCCTCGAGCCCGAGGCTGCCTCGTTCTACTGCCAGAAGCAGCTTACAGACAGTGTGAGTTTCCAGAGAGGAGACAAGTTCATAGTGGCGGATATCGGGGGTGGAACTATCGACCTTGTAGTGCACCGTAAAGGGGATGTGAGGTATAGTGTGCATGAGCAGTCTCAAAGTATGGGAGTGCTTGGGGTGGAACTTATGTTGACAAGAACTTCTTCAAGTTCTTGAAAGAGAAGATAGGCTGTTTTGATGAGTTTGACAGGGAGGATCCTGCGAGTGTGCACAAGATTGTTGACTGGTGGTTTGGACCACATGGAAAGAGCAACTTCAATGGGACATGCTCTAAGGAGTATGAATTGCCTCGGAAACTATCCAAGGCATGGAAGAAACATGACAAGGAGGAAGGCATATTGAGGGGAGCAGACTACTACGGTGAGGTTTTATTTACTGAGGAGGACTTACGAGCAATGTTTGACACGGAGGTGAAGAAGGTTATCGATGTGATTCAAAAGAAGGTGATGGAACACCCGGATGTTAAGTACGTGTTCTTGGTTGGTGGATTTGCGGAGAACGACTACTTAGTAAAGTGTGTTAAAGAGCAGTTCCAGTGTGAAGGAAGGGAGGTTATAGCACCTCCGAATCCAGGTGCTGCCATTTGCAAAGGGGCAGTTGCGATAGGATTCGGGACCGAACTAGTGCTCTCCAGAATCTCCAAGTGGTATGGTATTGTCACGTTTTCCGAGTTTGAGCATGGAGTTGATCCACCAGAGCACAGATTCTTTACTGACAATGGGAAAGTGAAGTGTCAGAATGTGTTCTGTGCAATTGTAGTGAAGGGAGAGTCTGTCACTGAGGGTCATTGTGCTTCTAAAGTACTTTACCCTGTGTGTTCTAGACACCGAAGTATGAGAGTGTCCTTGTTCAGTTCAAGTGATGTATCTGCTCCTGGCTGTGAGAAGCTGCAAGAGTACTTCTTTGACATAAACGAAGACTTGCATCTTGGAACGGATAGAGCAGTACACATTTCAATGTACTTTGGGAGGGCCAGTATTGAAGTGTTTGCACAACGCATCAACTTTGGAAAGAACCGCCAGCCAGAGAAGCTCTACAGTGTGGAGTTCGCCCATGTGGTAGATAGAAAACGCAAACGCTAACTTGGTTTAGTCTATTGTCTCTACCATTATGATCTCTCTCTCTCTCTCTCTCTCTCACACACACACACACACACACACACACAACGACTGCAGTTCTGCTTCTTTCACTCATGAGCGAGCCAGAGAAGCTCTACAGTGTGGAGTTCGACCATGTGGTAGATAGACGCAAACGCTAACTTGGTTTAGTCTATTGTCTCTACCATTATAATCTCTCTCTCTCTCTCTCTCTCTCTCTCACACACACACACACACACAACAACAACAACGTTATACTGCAGTTCTGCTTCTTTCACTCATGAGCGAGCCAGAGAAGCTCTACAGTGTGGAGTTCGACCATGTGGTAGATAGAAAACGCAAACGCTAACTTGGTTTAGTCTATTGTCTCTACCATTATGATCTCTCTCTCTCTCTCTCTCTCACACACACACACACACACACAACAACAACAACAACAACGTTATACTGCAGTTCTGCTTCTTTCACTCATGAGCGAGCCAGAGAAGCTCTACTTGGTTTAGTCTATTGTCTCTACCATTATGATCTCTCTCTCTCTCTCACACACACACACACCGTCACACCGCATCTTTCACTCGCCTCCCGTAGAGAGAGAGAGAGAGAGAGAGATGTGTCGTGGTTAAGAGGCTGTTCATAAAGGATGGGAGCCTGCAACTCGTATGTTGCACACAGACACACACACATGCACGCACAGTTACATGAAAGGCGTGCTTGCTAGATGGAACGGAGTGAGTGCCTGCGGCTTATGCAAGAATGTAGAAACATCAGTGTAGCAAAGACCGTACATAACATACAGAAGACGCTTGCATCCCCAAGAGACGTGTACCTGAAAACAAGCTGCTCGAGATGTACGGAAGGTGCGGGAGCCCAGAGGACGCACGCAGAGTCTTTGAAGAAATGAGTATACGCAACAGTTTCACATGGGATTTCATGCTCACTGCATACTGCAGGAACAAGATGCTGGAATGTGCCAAAGGGATATTCCAGAAAATACCCCAGAGGAATCTTGTCTCGTGGAATACCATGCTCACCGCATATACCCAGACTGGGTATCTAGAGGATGCTAAGGAACTCTTTGATAGCATACCTCTACAAACCTTGTCTCCTTTACGACGATGTTGTTCATATATGCACAAGATGGACATATAAGTGAAGCGAAGAACATCTTCGATACAATCCCGAGAAAGATTTGATCTCCTGGACAGCCATGCTCGTTGCATATGCCCAGAACGGGCATATACAGGAGTCCGAGCAAATGTTTTATACAATGCCTGGGCGGAACTTAGTCTCATGGAACGGACTCTTATCGGCTTTCTCACAACACGGACATTTCGAGAAAGCAGAGTCGCTGTTTTCTACGATGCCCGAATGGGATATTGTGTCATGGAACTCACTCCTTGCTGTGTATGTGCAGAATGGGTATATAGAAGACACGAAGAGGTGTTCAGAGAGATGCCAGAGACCAACTTGGTTTCGTGGAACTCTATGTTGTCTGCATACATTCAAACAGAGAACATGAGATCTCTTATGAGGACGTTCCACGCAATGCCGGAGCACGATCTTATTTCATGGAATGCTACAGTTTCTGCATATGCCCAGGCAGGGCATCCGAGTGAAGCCAAACAGGTCCTGGATAGGATGCCTGAGAAGTCTTTGGTAGCATACAATGTGTTGCTATCTGCGTATGTACAATCTCACCAGTTGGAATATGCAGAGAAAACATTCAGAGAAATGCAAGAGAGATCTATTGTATCATGGAACACCATGCTATCTGCATATGCGCAGAGTGGGCATCTCCAACACGTTAAGGATTTGTTTACAAGGATGCCAAAACACAGTTTGATATCTTGGAACACGCTCCTGCATGCTTATGCACAGGTAGGAGATGTTGTGGGCACAGAGAAGACATTCTTAAGGATGCCTGAGAAAGATATTGTTAGCTGGGCTGTCATGCTTGGAGCTTACGCTCAAAGCGGAGATATTGATCATGCAGAGAGAATGTTTGATAGAATACCAGTGAGAAACTTGACAATCTCAAATGCAATGCTTTCTGGATATGGGGAGAATGATGAGCTTAGTAAGGCAAAGCAGGTCTATGACGATATGCCTGAACGGGACTTGGTGACTGGAACTGCCATGGTTTCGGTATATGCACGAAGTCGGCATATAGAAGAGGCTAAGCATGTGTTTTGATAAACATGCCAGAACATAACACGATCTCATCCAACGCTCTGTTGTTTGCATATGCCCAGAATGGGCATCTGCAAGAGGCTGTCGAGTTCTTTGAAGCTCTGCCGGATCATAGTATTGTGCAGTGGAGTATCATGCTTGTTGCCTATGCTCAGAACGGGCATTTGCAGCAAGCAAGGAAGGTCTTCGACAGAATGCCGGAGCACGACTTAGTATCATACAATGCAATGTTTTCTTTGTACGTTAGGAATGCTTGTTTCAATGAAGCATGGTCGATCTTTGAACATGTAGAGTTTATAGATATTCTAGATGAAATGATGTCCGTTTCCATTCTCAGCTCGTGTAGTCACCATGGGAAGCTGTTTGTCGGCAGGGATTTGTTCCGGTCCATGGTTTACGATTACGGAGTTAAGGTTACGAAACAGCACTTCTCGTGTTTAGTGGATTGTTTAAGTAGGTCTGGTTACTTAGCGGACTGTGAAGATCTATAACGAACATGCCTTTTGTTCCAGATGCTTTTGAATATAGTTGCTTTCTGGCTGCATGTAAGATGGTTAATGATGTTGAAAGAGGCCAAAGAGCTGCTAATGCACTCGTGCAACTTGATAAAGGAAACCCCGTTGGCCTTGTTATGCTTGCTAATATCCACTCGTCAAGTTAAGAGAGAGTGAGAGAGACGGGGAGAGAGAAGAGAGAGAGAGAGAGAGAGAGAGAGAGAGAGAGAGAGAGAGAGAGAGAGAGAGAGAGAGAGAGAGAGAGAGAGAGAGAGAAGATGTGTGAACACACATGCATGTACAGATAATTGTATGTGTGTACTCTCTCTTAAGTAATTTACATCCACGGAGGTTTCTCAACCACTCATAACATGATGACAACCTCATTCTTCAATATCACTATGGTCTCATTCGGAGCACTGTGGATAGGCAATAGCAAGCTTCACTGCCACTTAGTGTTCTTAGCTTCTTTGCACTCTCCTCGTCCAGTTGCTTACTTGCATTAGTATATGAACTCAGAAGAATGCATTGGTTTATCCCTTGCTAAAAACTCAGTGTTCGACCTTCACTAAGCTTTCATCTGGCTTGCCCAGAACTTCAGTTACTTCCTCACTAAACTTGGTATAAAGATCACCCATTAAGACATAAGCAGGTGCATTCTCTTCGTTAGAACTCACTAAAGCACCAAATGCGACTTTGCCAACTTCAAGGTTATTAGAGTTTCGACAAGATCCTAACAAGGTCCTCCATATAACACTCGTAGCTTCATAGGGCATGCTTAACAAGCGCTAATGCTTCCTGTAGTTTATTTGCTCGACACAACATATCCACCATGCAAGCATAGTGTTCTACAGTCGGGGTGATACCATGCCGGGACATCGATGTGAAGTACTTCATACCTTCTTCCACCATCCCAGCGTGACTACAAGCTGTAAGAATCGATACCCATGTGATACTATCCAATTCTAAACCAGCTTCCTGCATAATGTTTACCAGATTAAACACTTTGATGTCTTCCCGAGTGTGCTGTATCCAGCTACTAATGCAGTCCAGGAGACAACGTCTCGAGAATGCATCGTATCAAACACCTGCTCAGCAACAGTTAAACTCCCCACTTTCCTGTAAAAGTCTACCAAGCAATTTGCCAGCACTGGTCCATGCTCCAGTCCTAGCCGGCATACTTGAGCGTGTATTCTTTGGCCGACTGCTAATGCCCCTATGTTCCCACATGCCTTAAGTGCTGCACGAATGCACTGAATCGGTACACAGTCATATTCATGAATAACTCCATCGCATTCAAGCTTTCTCCATTTTCTGCATATCCAGAAAGAAGAGTGGTCCAGCAAACAATGCTCCTCTGAAACATGTTATCAAAAAAAGCCTGCCCATGCGTTGTGCTCCACACTGCTGTACATATCCACCAAGCAGTACCTATGACATGTTGGATCAAATCCACATCTAATTGCTTGTTGCATGAATAGCCCTTCCCTTCTCCAAGAAAAACTGCCGCTCTGACTCCTCATTTGATGAGACTGCACATGCCTTGAGTACAGCAGCAAGTATAGCGGGCGTCGGTTCACAGTCATCCTTGTGAATAACTCCATAGCTACAGGCTTTCCTCATTATCCACATTTCCCAGAATGAGGCTACTCCATGTGATAGCATCCCGATGGAGCAGATTATTCGAAGACAGCCCGTGCATCCGGCATACTACCGCACTTACTATACATGTCCAACAAAACTATTTGCCACAAGGATGTGCGTATGGAGCCCATACCTCTGGCTTCATGAATGGAGATCCCATTCGTAGAACCTGCTTGTCTATGAGTTCTCTCCAACTAAGCTCACAGACCCTTCAGAGCTGCAACAAGTGTTAATGAGTCTGGTTCACAGTCCATGACCTGAACAAACTCATAGCCACAAAGCTTTCCCCGTTTTCGACGTATCCAATAATGAGATTTGTCCATGAAACAATGTCTCTATAGATCATGCTGTCGAAAACAGCTCGAGCATGAACCATGTACCACTTTTCTGTACATTGACGATCAGGGTGTTTGTCCACATATATGTTCTCTCAATCCATGCTTCCTGGCTTGTATGAATAGCTAAACCTTCCCAGACACGTTGTGACTGAGTAGCAAGGCTTGTGCACACGCTTTGATTGCAGCAAGAAAGGTGATACAGTCCGGCTCACAGTCCATCCTTGTGAACAAGTTCAAAGCTATTCAAGCTCTCCCCATTTTCCACGTATCCCAGCAGGAGATTGTTCCAAGAAATAACATCCGATGAACCATCTCATTTGAAGACAGCTCGGGCAGTAACATACTCCCGCATTGCTTGCTATACATGTCAACCAGTGTGTTCGCCACGAATATATCCGCACCTTCTTTCATCTTGTCGATGAATGGCAACACCCTTCTCTAACCAAAACTGCCTGTCAGAGTGCTTCTCACTAGCCAAGTTTGCACATGCCTTGAGAGCAGCAACAAATGTGAAAGCATCCGGTTCGCAATTCATTCTCGTGAACAGCTCCATAGCTATAAGACTTTCCCCATTCTCCACGTATCCCAGTATAAGACACGTCCACGCAACAACGTCCCGTTGAACCATTTCGTCGAAAACTGCTCGAGCTTGCCGCATGCTCCTGCACTTGGTGTACATACTGATCAACGCAGTAGCTATAAACTTGTCCGTGTGACAACCAGCTTGGACTGCATGGAAATGAAGCGCCTTTCCTTCTTCCAGATCACGTCTCTTTGCACATTGCTTGAGTGCGGACACCCATGTAGAAACATTTGTTTCTTTGTTCCACTGTGAACATAAGGACATACAAGTTAGCAAGCAGACCAGGAATGCTGAAGAAGAACTTACGTCTTTTATCCTACTCATGGGTTCATTATGGAAGTACCTCTTCTGCTTTAGTACACGCTTCAGACCTCGTTTTTTCATTCTGGGGGAAACCCTAACACATTTGTTTAAACCATATCTGAGCGGGGTTAGGGTTTTCGATGGGCATGGAGAGACGCTGGCGCGACATAGATTTCCTTCTGCGCCGCCCTGGGAAGCTCGTGGGCGATGGATTCGAGCCATCTCCTCAGGTGGGTTGTACGCGATCTGTGTGTGTGTGTGTGTATTGTATATGGTTGTGTACGTATTTGAGATGATGTCTATGTCTATGGCGTGCATATTTTGATACATATTTCTATTTTTCAGCTCAGAGAATATCTCCAAAATGACTTCAAGGTGCTTGTAATTGGTGCTGGTGGTTTAGGATGCGAGATGCTCAAAGACCTCGCTCTTTCTGGCTTCGGAAACATTGATGTCATTGATATGGACACCATCGATGTCTCAAATCTCAACCGTCAATTCCTCTTCAGGTACTTATATATACACACTGTGGGGGTATGTGTGTATATTTATTCTTTGTTTGCGTACAGGATGCATGACGTGGGGAAGCCGAAGGCGGAAGTAGCTGCAGAAAGGATCATGCAGCGGATAAAAGGTGTTAATGTGACTGCTCACTACGGTCGCATCGAGGACAAAGATATCCAGTTTTATCAGGATTTTCACCTCATTGTTCTTGGCCTGGATTCGCTCGAAGCTCGTAGCTACATCAACTCCATAGTCTGCAGTTTCTTGGGTTGTGTGTGTGTAGAGAGAGAGAGAGAACTGTTTACTTATGTATGTTGTGTTATGTAGAGTATGATGAAGATGGACAACCGGATTTTTCAACTATAAAACCGATGGTTGACGGAGGAACGGAGGGGTTTAAAGGACATGCACGTGTGATATTACCAGGTTTTACGCCGTGTTTCCATTGTACACTTTGGCTATTTCCTCCACAGATTACCTTCCCGCTGTGCACACTCGCAGAAACCCCTCGTTCTCCTGCTCATTGTATTGAATATGTTCACCTTATTCAGTGGGGACAGGTAATCCTTTTGTTTATGTGTGTTCCATCTCTTAATGTAATATATACTTTTTAACACATTTTTTATGTTACTATGGTTTATTTAGGATCGACCAGGAGATACATTTGATTCTGACAATCCAGAACATATGAAATGGATGTATGAACAGGTAAAATTTCAATCTCTCTCTCTCTCTCTCTCTCACTCCATACACACACATACACAAAAGGCTCAGTCGATAACAAGCTGTGGTTTCCAGGCTTTGAAGAGAGCAGAGCAGTTCAATATCAGTGGTGTGACTTACTCCCTCACGCAGGTGCTGTTTAATATTTAATATCTATTATTATGTGCCTCTAGCAAACCCCCACCACACACACACACACACACATCCACAGGTGTGTGTATAAATATGCTTTTGTATGTGAACAGGGTGTTGTTAAGAACATTATTCCGGCAATAGCTTCAACAAATGCGATCATCTCGGCTATTTGCTCTCTCGAGGCCTTGAAGCTTGCAACAATGTGCAGTCGAGGCCTGAATAACTACATGATGTAAGTGCATATTAATTGTGTGTGTGTGTGTGTGTGTGTGTTCATTTGCTCTTCGGCAGGTATAACGGGACACAAGGTGTCTACACGCACACGGTGTCGTATGAGAAAGATCCAAGCTGTATAGTGTGTAGCCCCGGAGTCCCCGTTGAAGCCGATGCGTCACTTACTCTGCAGCAGGTACTTAACGACTGAATCTCTCTCTCTCTCTCATGTAACCTGTGTTTGAAGTTCATCGACAAGCTGCTGGCGGACGCGAGGTTCAAGGACAAACTGTCCAAGCCGAGTATCGCTTTTCAGGGAACAAACCTGTACATGCAAGCTCCGCCTGTCTTGGAAGAAATGACGAGGCCAAATTTGGAAAAACCGCTCCTCTCCCTTATCGGGGAGACAACGAAGGTTGTACTCAATGTCAACGACAAGAAGCTGGCTGGTGTACTCCGTGTCCAAGTCAACTTCAAGGACACCATGGACACTGCTTGATACCTTTTTACTTCAATCCATATCTGAGCTTAGTTTTTCACTTATTCATGTATATATAAATCACAGTGCTCCAAGTGAGACCATATTGAACGATGAATTTGTAGAGGTTGTCACCATGTTGCAGCAAGACATGTTCGTTATAAGATCTTCACAGTCAGCTAAGTAAACAATCCACTAAACACGAGAAGTGCTGTTTCGTAACCTTAACAACGTAGTCGTAGACCATGGACCGGAACAAATCCCTGCCGACAAACAGCTTCCCATGGTGACTACACGAGCTGAGAATGGAAACGGACATCATTTCATCGATAATATCTATAAACTCTACATGTTCAAAAATCGACCATGCTTCACGTACAAACAAAACATTGCATTGTATGATACTAGGCATTCTGTTGAAGACCTTCCTTGCTTGCTGCAAATGCCCGTTCTGAGCATATGCAACAAGCATGATACTCCAATGATCCGGCAGGGCTTCAAAGAACTCGACAGCCTCTTGCAGATGGCCATTCTGGGCATATGCAAACAACTCTTGGGGATGAAGCGTCTTCTTTATGTTGTGTACGGTCTTTGCTACACTGATGTTTCTACATTCTTTCATAAGCCGCAGGCACTCACTCCGTTCCATCTAGCAAGCACGCCTTTCATGTAACTGTGCATGCCTGTGAGAGTTGCAGGCTCCCATCCTTTATGAACAGCCTCTTAGCCACGCCACATCTCTCTCTCTCTCCATATCTACTACGGGAGGTGAGCGAAAGAAGCAGAACCGCAGTGCGGGATAGGTGTGTGTGTGTGTGTGTGAGAGAGAGAGAGAGAGAGATCATAATGGTAGAGACAATAAACTAAACCAAGTTAGCGTTTGCGTTTTCTATCTATCACATGGTCGAACTCCACTTACCGAAGTTGATGCGTTCTGCAAACACTTCAATACTGGCCCTCCCAAAGTACATTGAAATGCGTACTGCTCTATCCATTCCAAGATGCAAGTCTTCGTTTATGTTGTTGTACTCTTGCAGCTTCTCACAGCCAGGATCTATTTTGGGGCAGATACATCAATTGAACTGAACAAGGACAGTTTAATACCACGTTGTCTAGAACCATTCAAATTAGAAAACTTAAACTTAATAAACTATTCCACCTAATGTTATTTGTAGATAGAGTCATCAAAATAGCAATTCAAGACTCTGTACTCTGATGTATCAACTCCATGCTCAAACTTGAACCACTCGACAATACCATACCACCTCTTGGAGATTCTGGAGAGCACTAGTCCGGTCTGAATCCTTCGCAACTGCGCCTTTGCAAAGGGCAGCACCTGGACCCGGAGGTGCTATAACCTCCCTTCTTTCGCACTCGAACTGCTCTCTAACACACTTTACTAAGTAGTCGTTCTCCGCAAATCCACCAACCAAGAACACGTACTTGACATCCGGGTGTTCCATCACCTTCTTTTGAATCACATCGATAACCTTCTGCACCTCCGTGTCAAACATTGCTCGTAAGTCCTCCTCAGAAAACCTCATCGTAGTAGTAAGTATCATGCCTTCCTCCTTGTCATGTTTCTTCCATGTCTTGGATAGCTTCCGAGGCAATTCATACTCCCTAGAGCATGCGCCATTGAAGTTGCTCTTCCCAATCCCATGTGGTACACTGGCAGGATCCTCTTTGTCAAACAGCCTTGAAGTTCTTGTCAACATAAGTTCCACCCCCAAGCACTCCCATACTTTGAGACTGCTCATGCACATCCCCCTTACGGTGCACAAGAAATAGGTGAAGGCCAGGTACATGGAAGTGGAGACCATATGGAGAGAGAGAAAAGGATTAAGAGTGCATGGACGGTGGACAGTCACGACTCCGTTTGAATCAGGAACTGAGGACTCCTTCATAAAGATTTCGGACTAGTTCGTTGTAGAGTGTATGAGATTTTAACTCACATGACAAAATTGATAGATCTTTCTACACTTGTATTCTATAAGAATTATATCTATATATTTATCTTGTTTACTTGTTCAATGGGTTAAGCATATTGATAATCATGTCTAGTATAATTTATAAAGATGTATATACTACATACACATTGCGTATAGCTCTCAAACACACACACACACACTACATATACCCATATGTAATGTGTGTATTCAAGCTGGTTTATATGTTGTACCAAAGAATCTATATACACGAAGGAGAAGCAAGAACGACAGATCAGAAACTGATTAAATCATCCTCTTTCTTCGTATTGCTGCTGGCGCCTTTCTTCTTCCCGAATATCATTTCATCCAACTTATCCACCTGATTCTGCTTTGAGCTCCGTACAAGCGACTCGTCGTCAGCTTCCTCTTCTTCCTCAGCACGAGGTGCGGAAGCACGGGCCGGCGTGTGTACAGGTGCAGGCGTTGGTGTGACATTGTGTGTAGATCCAACGCCTGTACTAATCTCTTCAAACTTGTCAAGCACCTTCTGAAGCTCGTCGTTCACTTGCAGCCCCTCGAACATTGCAGATTCGTCCTCGCCCAGCCTCTCCAGCACCTTCTGAACGTTTGCTTGCGATTGCCGGCATTGTTCGACCAATGTTGTTGTCAAATCATCCTGTCAACAATGTTACACACGCACATATACACGTACAAACGCATCATTACCTGGAGAACCTCTCTCTGTGGGAGGATGACAAGACTGTCGACAGGAGCTCACAGCTGTTCCGAGCAAGATTGAAAACCTCGTTTGGATCATCCAGCTTGAAAGGTGTACTGTTGTGACTAGCAAGATGCACAGACTGATGGTGTGAATATGGGAGCGAGGCTTTCTTCGTCTCTCCCCGGGAACCTTATCCCTCTAGACTTCAAGCTCTGTACAAACCATCCAATCATCTCTCTCTCTCTCTCTCTCTCTCGCACACACACACACACACACACCTTGTAAGTCTCCTCGTAAACGGGTAAGTAGCGGAGTTCTTCAGTGGCTTCACCCCAGGACTCGATCATCTTCAAAGCTTTGTCTCTGTTCTCTCGAGCAGTTGTTGGGTCGTCCACAATCTTCACCATCTCATCGAGCACCTTCTCGGACGCCGCTTCCGCAAACATCTTGTCACAGTTCTTCAAACAAGTCTCCAGCAGTACAAAAGCCAAAAACTGCACATTACCAGTCCATTAGAATCTACATCTCTCTCTCTCTCTCCGTGCATGTGTGTGTGCCTCTCTCTCTCTCGGTGCATGTGTGTCTGTCTCTGGGTGCATGTGTGTGTGTGCCTCTCTCTCTCTCTCTCTCTCTCTCTCTCTCTGTGGGTGCATGTGTGTGTGACTCTCTCTCTCTCTCTCTCTCTTTCTCATGTGTGTGTCTAATCTACAGATGATCACCTGTACAGTTGGGGAGTTTTTAGAGGTCAGCCGCTTCTTGACCGCTCGGACAACGTCTTGACCACTGATTCCTTCGGAGTTGACCATGTCACAGATCTGCAAGTTCTTGGCCCAATCCGGAGCCGTCCCATTCTCGTCCGAAGTCGCGTCCTCGACAATCTTGTCGGCCTGATTGGAGCCTTGGAACAGCTCCTTCATCTTGTCCATCCTCTGGCTGAGCTTCCGTGACAGATCTCCCCCGAATGCCGCAAATTTCTTCTGTAGATTCTCAGACATCTTGTGGGTATTCTCTGAAAAACACCAAGCAGATCTGAAACTACCAATATATATCTACACGGACGGACCTGTCCGACTTCGTTTCCGGGAGGGATCCTAATGCTTTTCTAGAACTTTAAGACTTGCTGCCGTCACGAAGAGATTCACAAAAGCTTACTTACTTTTCAAGCAACTTATATTCCCCTTCAGTGTACTGCTGACACTGCTGACCAGTACATATACAGGACTAGCATCTTCTTCCGAATATCCTCTTTGTACCTCACCAGACAGAAGCTATGTAATAGGTAAGATCTATGAAGAATTTTGAGTGCGACTTCGTAACACCTCGTCATGGCTATCGTCTTATAATATAACTTTATGCCTAGCAGTGTGTGTGTGTGTGTGTGTGAGAGAGAAGAGAGAGAGAGAGAGAGAGAGAGAGAGAGATCACATAAGTTAAGATGACGCATTATGCTTGAAGCAAGAAATACAAGTATAGAAAGCATGCACCCTTTGTTACCTCCAAAGGATAAGTTGTCTTTATGCACAAATGAATTGAATTGAGTGCATAAGCATAAGTGTTGAACAGTTATAAAAGAACCGACGGAGTCCCCACCGTCAACTTATTCACCGGGAGCGCCCTTTGAAGCACCGGAAAAGCATGCCTGTGGTAACTACAGACCCTCCGAATCCAGCTGAGCAAGGACCTGGCAACTCTCCGAGACATAGTCACAAGCCGGATGTGCATCAGACTCGGAATGGAAGCATGGTACATCAGCATCACAGGGGACGGACACCGTGTTCAAGTAAACCCACCGTTGATCTGCGTAGAACAATCAGGCGGTGCGTTCCCCGAACCGAACGGCCTTTGTATGGAAACAGTCCGAGTTCGGAATCTATACGGCCCCTGAACTCGGATAAAAGTCCCCGGAGCTTGGCAACCTCGGCCTGCAATGCCGCTTGTCCCTGTAACCGCTTCAGAAGCTGCTGGTTTAGCAACTTCAGCTGTGCAACCTGCTCCTCTAGATATGCAGTGTGCGCTTTCTTCTTCTCCCTGTATTTCCTCACTGCTTCACGGTTTCCTAAGGACCTCTTCTATTCTTCTTACCTGCACCTGGATCCTTCTGTACCTGCGGGTCCTCACCCTCTTCTGAGGAGGCGAAAAGCTGGTGTGCGTGTGGCATGTGTGCGTGTGGTCTTGTCCGGTCCCGGGGGTTACAAGTGTGCGTGTGCGTGCAGGTGTGTGTTCTTCAGAATCTCGTCCAGGAAGCTCTCGATCGATGGCGATGTGTTCTCCTCACAAGCAAGATTTGACGACGATCCAAGCATCTCCTGCTCCGAGAAGTCTACCTCCCCATCATCCATTCTTCCGCGTACCCAACAACCTTAAGAATAGAAAACATACATATCAAAATACATAGAAATTTCAGGATATATACAAAATACATATGCAATATATATATATATATATATATATATATATTATAATATATATATAAATGAATGATTAGGAATGTGCTGAAATGACGTTATGTATGTAATATATATACCAAAATACATAAAAACATACAGGATATTTCTACAATATGTATACCAAAATACATAGAAATTCCTGAACTATTATATAGAAATGAATGACCCAGGAACTTCACAACCATATCATATCCAGAATTTTAAACAGTATATATTATTTTGGTATATATTGTATATATACCAAATAACGTAGAATCTTATGAATTATAGATGTAATTGAATGATCTATACTCACCAGGGAATGGCTTGCGCAAGCTGCCTCTGAAATGCGACCAAAAAAGCTAAACCCTAAACCAGGTATGAATAACCCTAAAAACAGAGATGTAAAAATCCCAAATGTGTAAATTAGGGTTTCTGAGTCCAGTCCAAATGGCGCAGCAAGCGGAGAGCAGCGGTAAGTCGTTGCAAATCGCATCCAGCAAGCTGCATTTCAATGTATCTCCTGCCAAGGTATAGTTGTGTGTGTGCGTGTCTTTCTATGTATATGTGACATTTTCCTCAGGTCCCTGTTATATACTCACCCATGTACAATATCGCATTCATGGGTCTGGAGAAGTTGTAAGTTCTCATATTGTACTATATTCGTACCACCATGTTGTACTTATTCGTACTATCATGTTGTGTGTGTGTGTGTGTACGTGAGAGAGAGAGAGAATAATTCATGTAAAAGTTTGCCTATCTGTTATCGCTTTGTTGTTAATGTGTATGCGGCTCGGTGCATCAGAAAAATTTTGAGATAATATTGTTCTACATCTCTCTCTCTCTCTCTCTCTCTCTCTCTATATATATATATATATATATATATAGACACACACACACACAAACTTCTGTTGTTTTCTTGTAGACACCCGTTTGATTCATCGAAATGGCGTAGAGTATGTGAATTTCTGGCTCAAAGTGAGTTTTGAACGATAAGAACATAATCGAACCTGCTGAAGCGACGAAGGAAGATCTTCTGGTGGTAAATCAATCGCTTCCTTCCTCCCTCCTCTCGTCCCCTTCTAGATCTAGCCTGTGAGTACATGACCATACTAATGATTGAATTCTACATGCATGCCATGTACATTTATACTACATGTTTGTAATCTACGTCATAAGGTTCACAAATTGATTAGTTTATCAGGTGCATACAGCTGATTATCTGGAGAGTCTTAAACGAAGTACAGTTGTTGCTTCCATTATCGAGGTAGGACATGAATACAATCTGTAAAAATCTCTCTGTCTCTCTCTCTCTCACACAACGCACACACAGTTTACAAAGTTTACATACGGTTTAAACCGGCAGGTACCGCCTGTGGCTCTATTGCCTTATTTTATTATACGCTCTAAAGTTCTCCAGCCGTTTCGAAAACAGGTAAGTCAGCATCTGTGTACAAACTATATATGAGCTATCAATGATTCTTCATGCGACTGTTCTTTATTTTTTTGTATATGTAGAATGTTTGTAATAGACAAGCTTCTATACAACACACACACACACACACACACACACACACACACACACCATACACACACTGTGAGTAGGTTGGAGGCACAGTTTTGGCAGGCAAGGTTGCGGTTGAACGAGGATGGTGTATTAACGTTGGTGGTGGTTTTCACCACTGCTGTGGATATAGAGGTGGTGGTTTCTGTGTATATGCCGATATTTCGCTTTGCATTCAATTTGCTTTTGCAAATCTCAACATCACGAGGTATGTCCGTGTGTGTGTGTGTGTGTGTGTGGGGGGGGGGGGGGGGTATATGTATATCTATGTGTATGTGTATACACATGCTCTCTCTCTCTCTCTCACACACACACACAAGGGTTTAACATAAGTTGAACATGCAGGGTTATGATTGTTGACTTAGATGCTCACCAGGGTAATGGTCATGAGCGTGACTTCGGGAATGACGGTAATACATACATCATTTGTTATATTCTATCATTTTCTTCTCGACATGTCCTTTTCTTGTTTTGCAGATCGTGTGTATATATTTGACATGTATAATCGAGATATATATCCGCAGGTGAGGAGATACTTTTTTTTCACCATACAAATGCGTATATTTGTACATATAAGTATGTGTCTGTGTATGTGTACAATGATGGAGTTTATGCAGGACCATGAGGCAAGACAATTAATTACGCATCGTGTTGAAGTGGCGGTAAGGCTATGGTTATGACTCTTCTTATGTTTTGATATATCTCTTTTATTTCAATAGAGTGGGATAAATACTGCGTCATATATACGAGTCTTGAAGGAAGAACTTCAGGTGTTTGCTCATTCAAATTCCTAATTTGAATTATTTGTGGTGTCTATATATACAAATACACCTCTCTCTCTCTCTCATATATCTATCTATCTATCTATATAATCATATATACTAATGCAGATAGTTTTGAGTAGGGGACTTTTCGTTTTAAGCCTGAACTTTTGATATACAATGCTGGCACGGATATTCTTGAAGGAGATCCACTTGGGAGACTCAGAGTAACACCGGAGGGTGTCGTGGAGCGTGATGAAATCATCTTCCGCTATGCTCGAGAAAGGAACATTCCAATTGTTATGCTTACATCAGGTCACACACACACACACACAATATATATGTCTGTGTGTGACGGATGCATTATATGCTATTTCAACTGTTAACAAAGTACGACTTAAAACTTATATTGTTAGGAGGGTACATGAAAAGCAGTGCTGGTGTGATTGCCCAGTCCATTCTCAACCTTCATGAGAAGCAACTTATTGACTTGAAGAACGCGTCTAAACGGTAAACGTGCCAGCAGAGAGAGATGTTGACTATAGTGTTGCAATGCTTGCAGAAGGAACACAAGTTAGCTGAACTCTGCTCTTGGTAGTGCTTAGTTCTTCACTGGGTGCGTGGTTAATGTTTAGCTGTACATTTACATAGATATGCATGTAATCACAAAGTAGCTTCAGAATTTGAATATATCCTATCATAAAGGCACACGAAACTTGTTAAAAGTCGTAGAAACACTTCTCAAATGCATCCATGACATGGGGAAGCAAGCCAAGCTTGAGGCAAATACCCCCTTTGTCAAGTCCATCCCGTAACAGAAACAGCACATCCGGCAGTATGAGTGCCGTGGGGGTCGCAAATGCTGCTGCTCCCCAACCGAAGTCAAGCTGATGGAACGAGAACTTGGTCCAGTCAGAGACTATGGTCGTCTCGCGGAACGAGGGGAGTGCCTTCACGTCCTCCCCGAGTCCCCTCACCATGTTGATGGACTCCCACACATAGGTATCGTCCACACTGAACTTTGCATCTCTCACGCACTTCACCACGTGGTGGAACGGGGCACCGAGGAGCTCCCCGACTCCCCGGTTGCTGTAGGCTATGATGAATGCATTGCCTATGTACCTGTGTGGGAGACGGGTTGTATTCTGGGCCGACTGTTTACTGCTATCTCAAGGAGGGCACGCTCGGTTTGCTCCAGGTTGAGTGCCTTGATCCTTGCCAGCCACGAGTGCGCTGTTACTACATCGAATGTGGTGCAGCTCGAGAGGTGTCCTCCCTCCATGGCTTTCCTCTTGAGGCTCTCTATCATCTCGTCACTGACGCTGAACGCCTTCACTATCTGCTTTGGCTTGTAGTGCTGTGCATTCAGTGTGGTCCCTGGCATGGCGTTGTCTTCCTTGCCTTTTCCCTCTACAGATGCATCACTCTTGGAGTCTGCATGGTTATATAACAGCCATTTTCCAGATACTTAGAATATCGTTTAGTAGTAAATTCATAAATTACATATACAGAACTATAACATACATATATTACCTGCCGGCAATTGACTCTCATTGGAAACTAAGTTGCTTTTAGTTGAGCTGTTGAGCGTGGGGTGAGTGTCACCATTGGTCACTGTCGGCTGGATAGTACTGCTGTTTCTACGGAATACCGGTATTCCTTGGAACCTTTCCATGTAGAGCTGACGGAGATGTTGCGGTTGGAGATTGGAGTGTCTGGGCCTGAGAAGGTTGCGGTCGTGGCACACAGGTTCTATGTGTTCCACTGGGACTCCGCGGGAAAGGCTGGCCCAATCCGATAGGAAGTGGAGTGCACTTAGCCCATCTAAGAGCTCGTGTCGAGACCCAAAACCAATCACAAAACCTCCACACCCACACCTTGTCACCTATACAATCATGTCTTTAGTACACATATATCTTATATGCATGTGTGTGTGTGTGTGTGTGTGTGTGTCTCTCTATATATATATAACATGTTTAGGAATACAGTATAACAAAGATATGTCGTTATAAACATGCTCAATGACACAGTACATGCACATATATATAGCCGAGGTACTAGAGATGCATGCATATCTCACATATACGTGCAGATAGTAAATAGTTAATGATGAGATAAGTACGTTAAACTGAATAAAAGGGTAACATAAGGCATAAGGGGAGTCATATGCAAGCTTACCTGAGCAACAAGTAGAGGAGCATCAGGACCCGGATCAACCATGTAGACAAACTTGTCAAACCCAACAGTAGTATCCCGCATGTCCCCAAACTCATCAATTCCCGACTCGGTAAAAGCCTCAACCAGCAGGACACCTTCATTAGAGCACCGCAGCTCGGGCTCGCCCAGCTCATTGCACCGTATTCTCCCGGCAGCTGGATAGTACACATCAAGGTTGGCCTCCATTGCTTCCTTGAGCCTGTCAAACACATCGTCCGTGCTCTCCGAGTCGTGTTTCCTATAGAAATAGAGACTGTACATGAACAACGGCGCCAGCCTGTCGAAATGCGAGAGGTATATTACACGGTTCTCGCATGTCCCACGGGATTTCGCACGAATCAGAATAGGCTCCTTCAGCACCACTTTGAGTTCATCTCCAGATGCCTGTCCCATTGTAAAAACACTAAACCTCTGCTAAAATGTGCTAAAACACAGCTAATGTCAATCATCACTATCATCGGACTGTATATCTATATGTACACAAGTTTTAACCGTGTATGCCTTAACAAGATCAAAATCCATCTAAAACATATATTTCACACACACACATACACACAAAGCGTATTTATAAAGATAAAGTAATAGGATCTATATCTAAAACGACCTGTAGCCATAAATCCAAGGCACACATGAACAAATCCAATGTATACATATGAGAATGCACGCACAGACACATATACCTTCAGCTAGAATGCATAATACCGCCCCTCGATTGCTAATTTGGGAGCGCCACCCAAATATGGCGGTTTCCTATGTGTATGTGTGTGTATAATCAGTTTTTTTAAATTAAAATTTCATAATTAATCTCTAATGTGTGTGTATATCACATGCACACATATATTGTCCTGCCCACGTTTATTGCGTGTGTGTGTGTATATCACATGCACATATATTACGTGTATATTATGCAATATTTCATCTTAGGGCACCGCCATATTTGGGCGGCCCCTCCAAATTAGAAAGGGGGGGGGGGGCGGTATTATGCAGGTGACCCTACTTTCTTACATGAGATGCCGTGTAAGAGAAAAAGGACAAGAGTGGATTTGTCAAGATGCCGTGTAGACATGCCAGGATATGCCCGTGTTTCCACTTATCCTACAGCTAAGCAAAGTCTATTTATCTGTCGGTGTCACGGGTGTATACACAGATACACAGTGTGTATACGTCCTAATCATATACATTGAACCACCATATGATATAATATTCTCAATTTATGCAATCATGTCTATGGAATATAAAATATGTTATTCCATAGCTGAAAGCAATTCCGGTATGACATGATAATAACACAACAGTATGATAATCACACGCACGCACGCATCGCTATATATAGCAGAATAATTATGCCATTAAGTATCAAAATCAGAATATATCAGACCAGTTTAGTAGCTTCGACCCCACAATGCCCACTTCTTAGCCTCCTTGTTTGAAGCAAAACACTTCGTTCCTGAAACACAAAGAGATAAAGTGATATAAATTCCATAGTATATTGTGATTTTGCATATGCATGTACCCCATATCAAAGATAGCGTCCACAAACACTATCTATTTTACTGCTTAATTTCTTGTGCGTCCGTTTGTGTGTGTGTGTGTGTGTGAATGAATATACAAACTGGGAAGCATGTGGTGAAATACATGTCGTGTAACTTAAAAAGAACACACACACACACACATACTGTGTGTGTGTAATAATAGACTAGCCATATAAGAGAATAATGATATAAATCATATAAAGAATTTGTACCATACCTTCTGGTATTTCCTGCTGTTCCAAAGGCATGCACAGAGTCTTTGCGGCACCGCTTTCACCTTTAGTTTTCGTCTTTACGTCTTCTTCCACCTCCTGCAATAAATTCAATACTTATATATCGTATGCAGTTGCATCATAGACGCATTCAATGACCGTACATATAAAATACTGTATACTGTTATTATACAATTAGTGAATATACTCAGTTTTCACATACCTATAACTACTTATGTATATATCGCGTGATTATACAACCTATTAATCTGCATTAGACAATACACGACATACTATTATATAACAGCTAGAGAGAGAGAGAGAGAGAGAGAGAGTGTAATATTATGTTTGACAATCTTGTAATTATTTGTGTATATAATATAGTGCTATTATACCAATGAGACACTCCATACTCACTAATCATACCTCTTCATCGCACCATGGAGCGATCACCATCTTCTTGTCATCCAGGGCTTTCATGAATTCTTCCCAAGTGTAAGCAGTGGCAATGCACGCATCCCTCTCTTTACGTGCCTTTTCGAGCATATCCGACTGGATATTCACCAGAAGCTCTTGTACACGGCCCACAAGCTTGTCCAGTGGAACATCCTCTTTTGCTCCTGTATCTCGTCTTACAACCCGTGCCTATATTGAAAACGTAAAACTACATATATTTATACACTTAATATACTAACCTGTTTATTTGCCAGGTCACGAGGACCAATTTCGATACGTATAGGGACGCCCTTGAGCTCCCATTGGGAGAATTTCCAACCTGGCGAGTAGTGGGTCCTCGTGTCTTCCTTAACCCGGATATTCGCTTCTGTTAGCATCTGAGCTGTCTCCGACGTGGCATCTAGCAGCGTCTTTGGGTCTAAATCCTTGTAAGGTACGGGGATAATGATGACTTGCACTGGTGCCACACGGGGTGGTAGCACCAGTCCTCTGTCGTCGCCATGTATCATTATCATAACACCGATCTACACAATACAACAAAATGATACGGGATCAACAAAACACACACGCAATCTATGTACCACATAACAATTGTAGGACAAAGTCTATGAGTATATGATTAACACTTGAAAATCACATGCACATCTGTTTCCGCGCGCGTGTGTACCACACATAGTGCATCATTTATTATAACACAATAATGTTTGAGTGCTAGCTATTTATCGTACACCGTGTCTAAACTTTACACAACTGTGCATCGCTATTGTCTAGTACATACATACACATATATACACATTTGATTACCGTGCGTGTAGTGAGGCCCCAGGAGTTTTGCCACACCTTCTTTCGTCCACCCTTATCATCCTCAAATGTGATATCAAACATGTTTGCAAAGTTCTGACCCAAACAATGTGAAGTCGCCCCTTGGATCCCACGTCCAGTCACTGGAATGAATGCCTGAACATAGTCTTAGTCACACGCGCACACAGTTCTCTCTACTCCATAAATATACAAGCATAAATTTATATACATGTACATGTGTTAATGCATCCATATCCGATACCTCCACAGTCGTGGTGTAAAGACCACCAGCGAACTTCTCCTTTTCGCTCTTTATTCCCTTGATCACGGGAACAGCTAGCAGCTCCTCGTACACTCTTCGGTATAGTTCTAAAATTTGGTAAACCTGCACCAATAAGAGTACATTTATATGCATGCATGTCTATGTATACACATATATATGCGTGCGTGTAATACCTCGGCGTCTGCCTCTTCCTTAGTTGCATAAGCGGTATGACCTTCTTGCCAGAAAATTCTCGGCTCCTGGTAATAAGTAACAACCATAAATCAAGAAATAACATCACGTACATCATGCACATAATGCAGGAATATATATAAATCGTATGTATTCGACCTCTTCGCCTATGCTTACATAACACCCACAAGAAGTTGCCACGAATAACGGAACTTCACAATGAAGTTTAAAACATGAACACATGTATAAGAAACTATTGCACACACACACACACACAGAGCCTTATAAATAAACAGCAATCAGATGCACAAGGAACTTTCAGATACGGTGTTCATACTATCATATACACACATATATCATATATAAATCCATTTACATAGTGTATTTGTCATTATCTATAAAAGAGAACCTTATAAAGGGAGTGGGATGCTTGAATTCCCAACGGACAACATTGCACCATTGGTTGAGCTTTAATGGAAGGTCCCTGTGTCCTCGAATACGCTTTGCAAAAATAGGATACATTACTGTCTCACTTGTAGGCCTGATTGCTATTGGCAGCTCAAGTTCAGATTCACCCGACTTAGTCACCCACGCAACCTTCAAAAACGCGTGTTAAACTTGATAACATATGACAATTGTGATTCTGTGCGTGCGGTGTGCGTGTGTGTTAGAGGTGTGTGTGTGTAAGTAGCTAATGAAACCAGCAGTCTCTTTACATGTGCTTCAGTATATAACTAGCTATTTATGTAATGTGGCATACAGCACATGCAGAGAGAGACAAAGTAATACGTATGTGTGTATATGTACTGTTGCATACCTCAGGAGCAAATCCTTCCACGTGATTCTTTTCTTGGGTCAGTGCTTTCTCCGAGACGAACAGAGGGAAATAAGCATTTTCCACACCCAGCTTCTTAATCTCCCCATCCAAGAAACTCTATACACATGCACTGCATATTAATACCTCTAACTACCACTTTAGTATATACAAATGCATATTAATATATGTTTAAGAAAGTGAATAACCTGTATGTGTTCCCAGATAGTGTATGACCATGGAAGAAGTATATAACACCCAGAGATGTCGTAGTATTCGATCATGTCCGCTTGCACTACCAACTGAAAAATACATACATATTGCATATCTCTTAGTTTCTGAATATGTATATGTGTGTGAATCTGGAAATGTTACATTTGTGTATCTTATACTGGTTTAGGGATACTCGAGCTGACACACACATATATACAATATAATGTATACTTTTGTAATGTTTACTTATTTGCCCACCTCGCTGTACCATTCACCAAATTTTTCATCTTTCTTCACGGAAAGACCGAGTTTGGTCTCTTTTTTGACTTCCTTCTTCTTAACCTCCTTTACTTCCTTGGTTTTCCCCTCTTTAACTGCACAAATAACATAGAAAAACTGGTTACGAACCCAAAATCGCAAGACATACATAAAAAATCAGCAGATTGGACGAATAAATACATCAAAAATCAAGTTTGATAATGTTAGAAATGCAAAATCGGATTTTTGACGAGCGCTAATAGAAAAACAACAGAATTCAAATATAAACACAAACTACAGACCTGGCTTCGTCTTCTTAGCACCAGCATTGGCCCTTTGATCCGCCGCATCCATCCCTCTTCTGTGTAGCCGCAAAGCACACTGGTGGGATTTAGGGCACGATAAACCCTAAGCACGAGTTGACCCGATTAAAATATAAAATGTTTGATTATTCACACAGGCCCTAACGCCCACTTTTCACTAACGGATGTTTAATTGCCTTAACTAATTAAAATAAAAAAAATTATTTATTCCTACCATGGGTTTGGTTTTCCACTTGCTGATTATTTATAATTTATAATCTACATGGCACTTACATGGCACCTATGTGGTGTCTACATAGTTTTTTTGGTGTTAACCTAATAATCAGGCAATTTTGTCCGTTACCAGGCATAATTGAATGACACATGTATCAAGATTAATGAAATTAAGTTTTATTTTTTTTAGTTTTCAAAAAAATCAATAAAAAAATAAATAAATTAGAATTTTAAAATAAAAAGCAAACATGAGATTTAGCAAAATATCACTCATTTACATGTAAGAATATTATATATATTATATAGACACATTAATTGATATACTTATTTTGCAGAAAGAACATAAGTTATTGTAGATCTCTCTCTCAACACACTCACATGTTTGTGTAATATATATATATATATATATATATATATATATGTATGTATGTATGTGTGTGTGTGTGTGTGTGTATACATTGTTATACACATACATATAGAAAGACATTAGTAAACTATAATTAATGATTTTATATAAAAAAAATAACAATGAAAAGTTAGAGTTTTAATATATTTTTTAATTAAAAATATTGAGTAGGTGCACATTTATTACATATGTATATATAATATATATATGTTTATAATAATTGATTAAATAAAAATTGTGCACTACTAATTTAGTTTTTAATTCAACTAACCACTCTAATGGAAAAGCATATTGGTAGTAATAATTAATGACGTGGCATTATTTTAATTTACCACCAGCCAAATAACCACCCGCTAGTGGAAAGTGGACCTTAAAGTTATAGTATAATTACTAGATAATTAAGTTAAATAGTAAATTAATTGTCTAAGCCCATTTTCCACTAGTGACTAGTTAATTGCCTCATCTAATCAAAATAAAAAAAATTATTTATTTTACTATGAATTTAGTTTTTCACTTACTGATTATTTATAATTTATAATTTATAATTTACATGACACCTATGTGATGCCTACATAATTTTTTGATAGTAGCTAAATAACTAAGTAATTTTGCCCAGTTGTATAACTATTGGGCATAATTAAATGACATATGTATTAAAATTAATAAATTAGGTTATGTTTTTTTAACTTTAAAAAAATCAACAAAAATAAAAATACATAAATTAGAACTTTAAAATAAAGAGTGAATATAAAATTCAGCAAAATATCACTCATTTACATTTAAGAATATTATATATATATATAGACACACATTATTTAATATACTTATTTTACAGAAAGAACATAAATTATTACATATAATATATAAATATCTAAAGAGTCTTTTTATATGAACATTTATTACATATGTATGTGTAAAATATATATATATATATATATATATATATATATATATATATATATGTAAAAACCCTTTTTATAATAACCGGTTAAATAAGAATTGTGCATTGTTAATTTATCTAATTAACCATTCTAATGGAAAAGCATAGTAATAATAATAATTAATGACATGGCATTATTTTAATTTACCACCTGCAAAATAACCACCAGTTAATAGAAAGTTAATTATCATACAAATATAAATATATAAAACATAAATTAGAAAGCTAACACAAAATTGCCATGTGGACATTTCATGCCAACATTATTCATAAGCGTGTGTGTGTGTGCACATATACACATCCATAAACACCGTATATATATTTTTGTTGAACTTGAACATAAATAAAAGTTATTACATCACTTAAAAATGAAACTCCTACACTTTATTATTTTCCATTATAAAATGCCAAGATATAAATTTCATTCATACACATTAAACAAATGAAATTATTACTTAATAGTTTAATTATTATATGAAAACAAATCATTATCAAAACTTACAAGTTTAATTATAATCTCTCAGTTTCCCATGGAAGAGTATCGATAGGCTCAGGGACAGGATCGTGTTGAGCCTGCGGACGCAATGTTAACTGTGCAATCTTAATCACCGTTGATTTTATATCAATATCTGGTCTCTCAAAGCTCCCTCTCACAGGAATCTGTACATAAAAGGAAAATATATATACATATTTAAATAACAAATAATAATATATCTGTACTATTTAACGATTATACTGTACATACGAATATATAAAACATGTTTACTCCCTCTCCCTCTCCCTCCCTCCCTCTCTCTCTCTCTCACACACACACACACACGCACACGCACACACCTGAAGATGGTATTCGTTGGGAAGATTGCTAAAACCAAGAAGATCTCTTAGAGTTGTTTGTGGAACCACTAGTTGAGTGTTCATTCTCTCCTCAATCAGGTTTATCAGTCCCCACGTCGCTACATGAATCCTCCCTTGCATATTTCCATTCTTATTAGTTTAATTACGTTATTAATCACTTAAGTATTCCTCGTTAAGTTATACTTAATATATTAGTTACATCATTATATCATTTAAGAAGTAAACAGAAGGTAAGTACCTCCAATAAGAAGATCAATACGTCGACAGTTCAAAACTCCATTCATGTTAGCTTCTGCTTCAATACTGCTAGTTTCCATGGTTAATTCTTGTGTAAACTCTTCCTTGCCTTTAGAGAACAGCCTTAAAATCCCATCGAAAACAGGCCCTCTTCCCAATACCTGGTAATGCATTATATATATATATATATGTGTGTGTGTGTGTGTTAAAGAGAACCCCTGTTCGTTTTTGAACGCGCAATTGTGTAAATTTATGTATATATAAACTTACTACACGCATTGGTTCAAAGCGTAGTTTATACTCCTCGGCAGGGAACTTCATGTCCTTAGGAAAGACTCGCAAAACCACATCAGGCATATCATCTTCAACAACTGCAGGGCCAACTATGTAACCAAGCAAAGGGTTAACACGACTCAAGTATATTCTACCAACTTCTGGGGTGAGATCCATCTGCATATAAACATATAAAACTCATTCGTATATACTTTATTATGATAATCACCTATATAACTATTATGGCTATATTAAAATATTATTTATCAATAAATTACCACATTCCATTATAAATTGTGATCCTACATGTATACGAGAGAGAGAAAAAGAGAGAGTACGTTTCTTGAGTGAATGTATCTGCGTATAACAATATAAACACTTCTGTTTGATCAACTAATTTAGAAGATGATATATATATATATATATATATATATATAGAGAGAGAGAGAGAGAGAGAGAGAGAGAGAGAGAGAGAGAGAAGAGAGAGAGACACATCTATATCTATCTATCTATATATATATACAGATTCATCCAATTAGGTGCGAGTGTGATGAGAAGAGTCTCTCTTAATATGTAATGTACATATAAACATGAAAATCATACCTCAACTTTGATGGGATTAATGAGTTGCAATTTCCCTTTAAATGGATTAAAAAGCCGGCAGCCTGTGCTTGGAGACAGTCCGACCAAATGCTGACGTGTACGGGTGTGACGAAACGAGAATGTACCCCAGACTGAAGCATATCGTTCTGATTTGTAGCATATTTCCCGACAAGAATGTCCACTAGCATTTTGTCCCCTAGAGCAGCAGCAACATCGGACGGTAGAAGCACCTTCCCATCATTAAGTCGTAAGCCCCCGTTTTTCACCTAAAAGATACACATCAGTACACACACACCCACACACATACAAGCACAAAGTGCGGACCTACACGTTATGTACACAAATACATTTTATGTACTTAGAACATCATCATAACCATGAATAATATCGTTGGTTTCAATTATAATTATAAAAATAAATAATATCCAGCAGTTTGACATCGCTAGTCACAGCTTTGTATGTGGACCGTGCATGTATATATGAATGTGTATTTTTAAATATAGAGTTATATGCTTGCACGGTGTATAATAAAGACGTTGGGTGTCTGTACATCTACTATTCAATAACATATCTAACTGGCAGTTTTAATGCTAGCTATGAATGTGTATAACACACACACACACACACACACACACACAAAATAAATAAATAAATAAATAAAATAAAAACAAACAGTAAAAACAAAACTATTTGATAATATATCTAAAACTTGGAAAATGGTACAATGGGATATTCATAATAAACGATCTTCGAACTCATTCTTAAAGTATCAAATGTAAGCCAGGAATTATGTTAACGACCCATGGATAGGATTGTGTTTTTGTATTAAGCAAATCTAATGTATACTCATGCAACATACGCATCCGAGAGAGATGTTAAATATACACACATAAATACAGATAAACAAGTATCAATAGACACAGACACAAACGCTCACGCACACGCTTACATTTTACGTCGCATGTGAAAGTCACTGCTGAAATATCAACTTTAACTTCTTTTTTCTTGTTCACTTTCTTGTGGTTCTTCTCAATAGCAAGAGATAAACGAGAAATGCCTGTGGATTGGTCCTCCAACAAATTCATCCACAGTGACGTAATTGTGCAATCCCCTGTTTCATACTTATATAAAACAGCTTCTTTACTGATAATATACAGTAATTACATATATGTATCACTATGTGCACGCATATAATTAAGCAGCAAGTATACACAGATGCACACTTATATATGAGGCTTATCTATATACTATGTGCTTTTCTATGTATATACTATTTTATGTATAATTGATACCAAGTCCACTTCTCCCAGTGACGATTGAAAACAGTGAAGCATATGTAAATATTTTCTGAATACGAAGAACAGGTTCTCCCGAGGTGTCTTCAAGGGATATACCCTCAATATTTACCGGTTTTGTCCAGCCCAGTGAGGCCTTTCGTATTTTTAACTTCCCTGATTATAAACAAGTGATGAGTATATATACACACATTTATATGTATCAGGCCATATGATATACATTTATGTGTATATTGCATGTAAATGTATACAAGACACATTTATATATAGAGTAGCAGTGTATATGATTAGTAGATTAGCAAACACACACAGATGCCTGACTATAGGAACGCTTAGTTGGCATCACACAAACACGACCTTGAACAAATAAAAAGAATACGTTTAAAACTTTGAGTTAAAATATTTACACACACATGTAAACGTACACAAGTAAATAAGTGAAATGTACCTGGAATGGTGTGATTAGCAATCCATACAGCAGTGTTTAATCCAGTTGGCCAGGAAACAAAAGTGGGTAAAGCAACTACAGTGACGACGGCACATATGAGTGATACCACAAGAGCACGCGATACATTCTTCGCTATACGAAACTGTAACATTATATTGCAATATTATACTACTAACAATAAAATTATGTTGGGTTGATACAGAATTATGTAGTGACACCATATATACAAACAGCACACACGCACGCAATCACACACGTTCTATCCAAGTTTACTCACCAGGCTCCTCCCGGGAATGCCTGTCTGCATTGAGGCCAAAATTCTCCTTTGATGTCCATGGTTCCTAATGGGCTTCACAGACATACACGAAGAGTTCAACACACATGTATTTACATGCATTTACATGTACATTTGTTATGTAAATATATACATGTACCGTTCAACTTATGTATTCGTTATATATATATGTGTGTGTGTGTGTGTGTGTGTGTGCACCTTGAACTGTAGAGATAAATTCGAGGTGTGGCGCCTGTGATCAAATCATTGGACTGATAGCAATATAAATCGATTTTAAATAAATACCTTAGAAATGGAGTTCTACTGATAATGCCGATCCGACCTGTCACGAGTGTCTGCATCCTCGTGGATGAGCCCTAATTTTTCCGGTGGAAAAGCCCTAAACCTCTGTTCTCAAACGTATATATAGATTTTTTCAAAAAATTTTATATCGAAGTCGTTGTAGTATAGTGGTGAGTATTTCCGCCTGTCACGGACGACCCGGGTTCGATCCCCGGCAACGGCGCTTTTTTAATAACCTTTTTAAATGGTAAATCTATGGAACTTATTATTTAAATTTTTAAATGGTAAATCTAAGGAACTTATTATTTAAATTTTTAAATGTTAAATCTAAGGAACTTATTATTTATATAAATGTTTTAATATTATTTAACTTTTTATTATTATTATTTTAGTATTATTTAACTTTTTAAATGGTAAATCTATGGAACTTATTATTTAACTTTTAAATGGTAAATCTATGGAACTTATTATTTAAATTTTTAAATGGTAAATCTAAGGAACTTATTATTTATATAAATGTTTTAGTATTATTTAACTTTTTATTATTAATTTAGTATTATTTAACTTTTTAAATGGTAAATCTATGGAACTTATTATTTAACTTTTTAAATGGTAAATCTATGGAACTTATTATTTAACTTTTTAAATGGTAAATCTATGGAACTTATTATTTAACTTTTTAAATGGTAAATCTAAGGAACTTATTATTTATATAAATGTTTTAGTATTATTTAACTTTTTATTATTATTATTTTTCTTCAAAAAGAATGTGTTCATGATTTTATTTGTTTATATAGAAAAACCTGGACGAAGACGTTTAACTTATTATTATTATTACTCATGATACCAAACGAATATACTAGGCAAGTTTGAGCTGATACGAATCTATAGACATTATCCTGGTTCATCCATATCTAAACACTTGTAGTATACTCTATATAATAGTCATTTATAGACCTCTAATATGAAAGAAAAAGTTAATGTACTACTATACAAGAATAATTTGACTAATCTTTAGTTAGTGTCATTGTCTTAACAAAGATCATCATTCGAACAGCCGTATAGTTGACGTATTAGTGTGGTCCATGTGTGAATCATACACAGGTCCCCTGACATCTCTATTATTCAATTCCCGACTGTTGAAAAACAATCTGTCTTGCCGGATTGACGGCCAACACAAGCAAACTACAGTTTTATCGTGTGTGTGCGTGTCGGTTGCCACGTCATCATGGACTTTAGGATTTCTTATGTTGTGGCAATTTACGTTCGCCACGTGGCATATGAATTGCCACGTCAGCACGGACTTAGGATTTAGTTTTTAAGGTTGTGGTGACGTGGCAGTGTGTGAAAAGCTAGTTTGTGTCTAAACATGTTTTAGACAACTCTCATAAAACACCTGAATTAGTTTATCTCTAAACTGTTTTAGACTATATAAAAAATCTTAATTCTCGTAAAACAGTCGTGAAACAATGGTTTATATTAACAATGGAATTTATATTTGAAATTAATTTTAAAATTAAAGTTAAAATATTTAAATTTATAATTTCAAAATTAATAATATGATTTAATTAAATATAATAGATAAAATATATTTAATATAATAATTGTAGATTAAAACTATGTTATATACAGTTTAAAATAAAAAGATACACTCTCTTTCTAAGTTTGAGAGAGTCATATACCGCGGTCGAATAAATAATATAAAATACATACATATGTATACACACGCAGAGAACTGTCCTGTGTGTTTGTGTGAAAACTACTATAAACTTTGAAAAAGAGTATTAAGACGTGTGTGTATACACACACTATAGAGACACTAACAAAATGGGTTGACCATTAAGGTTGCTTTAGCTGTTTAACTTTAGACAAATGCTCTACCTAGGTGGAAAAATGCACAAATGGAATCGAATTTTCACGCACGATGATGCCGAAAAGAGAAAAAGGGAATTCTATAGTATGATGATGTAAGGAGAACCTTGATGATTGTAAGCGTTTGTTGTGTGTGTGTCCTACATACACGTATATATATATTCCTACAACCTTACAAATCTTAGTAATACATTTTTCTCATATAATATACATTCCTACAACCCTTAATACAAGTATATACTGCATCTCTTGTCATTGTCATATGAATGCCTCCAAAACAGCACTTTCGACACCGTACGCCCTGCGGTATCTGCTGTACGGTAGGTTGGTGAGGTCCGTAGCGGAATATTCCAGCAGCAAGCCGTGACGTGGTCAACGTGAGAGCATATTCCGTTGAAATCCCGTGCCGTACGTCTCACGAGGGGCCACGTTCGTTTAATGTCCGTATATTCCGTTAAGTTCCCGTTGCAACCATTCAACGGGGGTTTCTGAAGCCGCCTTAGGGTTTTACTCTGTTTCGGAGGCTTCTGATCCTGGGAAGATTTTGCCGTTTTCTTTCGTTCTTAGAGGAATCCACAGAAGTCGGAGAGTCGATCAATTCAATCTATGTTGAGAAATCTGCATTCTATGTGAAAGTACGGATTCTTCTCGGACGGATCAATTCATGTAAAAATCAGGTTTTTGGATGACTGCTCAGGACAGCGGTTCCTACGTACGCCGGCAGGAATCGCATAGTTCAGGTGCATTTCCATGAAAATCTGCCTCCTCTTAGATCAATGTTCGTCAATCGAATCCAGCATTCTAGGACGAAACTTCTCCAAAACCCAGCAGGAATCACGTATTTCAGGCACATTTTCATGAAAATCTTTGGAAATCCAGTAGGAATAACTTCAGGTACGTTTCCATGAACAACTTGCTTTCTGTGTGCCTTCCGATCAATGTTTCATTCTAGGTCATATCGGAAGCCGGAACAGCAGATTCTAGGTGCGTTTCCATGAAAGTCTTCCAAAACCCAGAGATTTCAGGTACATTTCCTCTTGAAATCTTCCGTTTTCATCTATTTCTTTGCGTTCGGAACATACAGGGTGGATTTGGGCACGGACTGCTTTTATTTATCTGCAGAGCATCGGACAGGGTCAATTCTGGCACAGAAACAAGGGATTTAGATTTCTTATCATGGAAATGTGCGATAATCCGGTCAATGCTTGAGAAAAGCAGCAGATTCTAGGTAAGTCTGCCTACTACATTTCCAAATCAGTTTGTTTTGCGATGTTCATGAGCGTCTCTTTCGGACAGTCTTTTCTTAGTGTTTTCTGTTTGCTTCAGTTTTCCGCTTCGTGCATGGCCAAAAGAACCGGGACAGCAAACTGTTTAGGCAAGCGTGCTTTTCCCCCTTTTCCACATATCCCCGTTGCAGTTCATATTAAATTCTCTATTCATGGGCAAGCAATACATGTGATGGGATCGCATTTATACTGTGATCTGTCTTGTTTGATTTCCTGCGGGTAGGAGTGGGCCTCTGAATAGATCAGATAGATCCTCCCTGTTGTGCATTTATTGTAATGTACTTTCACAAATTTCGAGTGTATTTTTCATTTATTTTCCCCATTTCTTGAGCGAAATGCATTAAACTAATGGATGACAGTCTGTAACAGTGTCGTATGCAAATTTGGGCTTTCTGTTTTCTGCGTAACCTGATTGACTATAAAGATTTCTTTCATGTGCAGTGGAATTCAGATATGGGAAGGAACTTGCTTACAAAGTAAGTGTACATTAACAAGCAGCATACACACACCGTACTAACACAACTACAGTTTAGGATCAAATAGAGCGAATTGAAGAGGAATTCCAAAATGGGCAGAAAGGTGATTGTGGAGATTCTTAGTGCTCATAATCTCATGCCGAAGGATGGACATGGGTCGGACAATGATTTGCATGGTGGAGTTTGATGGACAGAGGCAGACAAAGACGAGGATGAAGGACCTCAATCCGGTGTGGAACGAAAAGCTTGAGTTTCAAGTCCGAAATGCAGCTACAATGGCTTCAGAGACCGTCAAAATCGAGGTATTACGATCTCTGTATGTGTGTACATACGTCATCAACCCATTCTCTCATTGGGGTATATATATCATGGTAGGCGGGGCATTTGGTAGAGCGGGTGCTGACCCGTTCGCGTTTGCCGACTCGTTTCCTGCTTGCATAATTTATACTTCATTTTCTGAATTTGTCATATCTATTTAATGTGTTAAAGTTTGCCTTATTCACGTACGATTCTTCAAACCCCAGCATATTTAGAGAACGCGTTCGGCGAACGTGTTCCGAGTGGTTAGGGTCGCCACTCCGAACACGTTCGCCAGCAACCCGGTATATATGATTGACACAGACACACACACACACATTTTATGAGATTCAGCTATGGAGTTAAATTAACGTCTCTATTCTCGTTATGCTAAGCTTTGTGTTTTTGTGTGTTGTGCTGTGCGTGTATTTGACATATATTACATACGAGAATTTTACATGCTTTATGTAGGTATGGTCGGCAAATCAGAAGGAGAGCTACAGGAAAAAGGATGGGTTTCTTGGTAAAATTCACATCCCAGGGAGCAGCATTAAGAAGCAAGGGAGCGAAGAGATTATCAGCCACCCTCTGCAGCGAAGAACCTTGCTTTCACACGTCAAAGGCGAGGTGCGAGTGAAGGTGTCCTACGTAGATGAAGGGAAGGAAGAAGGTGGTAAAAAGGAGGACAAGAAGGAAGATAAAGAAGAGAAGAAAGAGAAACACAGCAGTGTAAAGGAGGAGAAGAAGGAAGAGAAGAGATGAGAAGAAGGAGATGAAGAAAGAGAGAAGACGGAAACTATCAGGGTCATTGAGAAAAAGCCGAGAGGCCTGCCGCTCCTACAGTTATCCCTGCATCAGATTACGCACTCAAGGAGCGGACACCGGTGGTCACCGAGAAGATGAAGACGTACGACCTAGTAGAGAAGATGCAGTATCTCTATGTGAGGGTAGTGAAGGGACGGAGTCTGCACAAGGACGAGCCATACGTGGTTATCAAGTTTGGGGAAGCACAGCTTGCGAAAAAGAAGGCGATGAGGAAAGACAGGGTTGTTGTCTGGGATGAGGTGTTTGCATTCGGTAAGGACAAGATACAGGGACCGACTGTTGAAATAGTTGTCTGTGAGGATGAGAAGGGCTCCAAAGACATTGGAAGCGTGCTGTTTGAGCTTGGCGAGATACCGTTTCGCGTCCCGGATAGTCCTCTCGCTCCACAGTGGTATTCATTAGAGGACAGAAAGACCAGGCTAAAGAAGGAAGAGGGTGGGGAGATAATGCTGGCTTTGTGGCTTGGGACGCAGGAGGATGAGAGTTTTGCTTATGCTTGGCAAGCAGAAAGCGGTGGGCATGCACATACCAAGGCCAAAGTGTACTTATCTCCTAAGCTTTGGTACTTGCGGGTGAATGTAATCGAGGCTCAGGACCTGGCTATCTCCGACAAAACTAGATTCCCTGAGGTCTCTGCTGTTATCCAGCTTGGTTATCAGGTATGTATGTGTGTATGTGTACAATTCAATAGTCATAACATCATCTATTAATGTATGGGCAGTGTTATCTGTTTTTACTCATAGTAACATGAACGTGTATTTGTATGTAGCTATACACATACATATGTGCATGTAATGTCGAATCCACTTTGTGCTTTACATAATTCCAAATTATCACACACACATATAGACACAGTTGTATATGTGGTGCCCGTAAATAGATTGAACGTGTATGCATATGTATAGCCATACATACGTAGATTTTCTGTGAGCATGTCGACATATATGATGTCTATATTTGTATCTATGACATATCTAAGGACGTTATACTTTATATTCTTGCAGAAATGGAAGACGAGGCTACCAAAGGTGCTTACTGCAAGTCCAATGTGGAACGAGAGTAAGCTCTTTGTAGCTGCAGAGCCATTCGAGGAGCACTTGGTTAGTAACTGATTATTAACTTGTTTAGATTAATATATTACTAAGCTAAACGTTTCATACTAGGTGGTCTCAGTAGAAGACAGACTGGGTCCAAACAAGGAGGAAGTTATCGGTTTTGTGAAGATTCCCCTTGCTGGAAATAAGAATATTCCAAGGAGAGTTGATAGCAAGGAGATTCTCGGTTCATATTGGTACAACTTGGAGAAAGTCGGTGAAAAGCCTGGTTTCAGAGGCCGAATTCACCTCAGGTACTCTGTGTGTGTGTGCGCGCGCGCGCTTATATATAGCATTATACCGATCAAACTAGATTATGTATGTGGATACTCTTTTTCTTATGCTAGGGAGTAGAGCTTGATAACTACATTTACCTAAGCTTAATGTTGGTAACAATACATCCGTACTAATATTGGTCCTTGTCATGCTTGAAATATATACTGACAATCTGCATGTACTTGCTTTTACTTGATATCCTTCGTATGATTCGTTAATTACATATTTTTTATTTTTTGATTATCTCTATTGTTTAACGGTTGGGATTTAAGTAAGCGTATCTCATGAAAGTTAATTGCACCTATTTGGTCTTTTCTGAACTTGTTTAACGGTTGGGATCTAAGTAAGCCTATCGACGTTAAATAAAATATCGGTTTGAAAAACCGATTGTGAAAGCTAATATTATCTATACTCTAGATTATGCTTAATTGTACATTTTATTCTTGACTTACGTCTACATCATGTATACTCACAGAGTACGAGTTATGATACGACGTCCATAAAGTACAGTCAGGTTCAGCATATTATACATTTAACATGAAACTGTTGTCCTGAACTATGCGTCTGCATCACAATATACATCATATATTATTAGGTCGTTGCCAGCATGTATCTACACATCACATGATGTGCATTGCTCACCTTATGTATGTAGTTTGAAATTTTCTTAACTATTATGAAATATGAATAAACGATTTACGACTGAATTCCATACAGGTTATGCTTTGAAGGTGGTTACCACGTTATGGACGAATCAACTGCATATATCAGCGATGTAAGACCAACAGCAAAGCAGCTATGGAAAAAAAGCCTCGGAGTTTTACAGGTACAAATGTGTATAGGGTACACATACATATACGTATATGTATGCACGTATATGTGTATGATATATACATAATGCAGGTGGGCATTCTACAAGCAAAGTCCCTATTACCAATGAAGACCAAAGACGGCCGAGGTACAACAGATGCATACTGTGTTGCAAAGTATGGTCCCAAATGGGTACGGACCAGGACCATAGTAGACTCTCTTAATCCAAAATGGAACGAGCAGTATACTTGGGAGGTATACGATCCATCTACGGTGGTAACCATATGTGTCTTTGACAACTGCCACTTGTCTAACTCGAATGCGTCGAGGGACAACCGTATAGGTAAAGTACGCATACGTCTATCCACGCTGGAAAGTGATAAGGTGTACGCCAATTCCTATCCGTTGATTGTTCTTCAGCCTAGTGGTGTGAAGAAGATGGGGGAACTTGAGTTGACCGTCCGATTTGCGACTACCACGCTTATTAATGTTCTACAAGCATACTTCCAACCTCAGCTTCCAAAGCTGCATTATATACAGCCTCTTATGGTAACCGAGCAGGAGTTTCTACGTATTGAGGCCATCAGGATTGTGGTAAGCATTGAGAGAACACAATACATCGCATCTGTATCCCAGATGTAATGTACGTAGGATAGTGTAAAATATATATTGTTCATGTAGGATATTATTCTTATATATTACTTTTCAAATAATTATAGCTAACATATACACGGTATATATATATATATATATTTATAATGGCAAATAGTTGACACATCTATACGACGACTCTAGTATATAGTTGCATGTACTAATCACACTTGGTTTATATATGTACATTTATACCATCTGAACAGATACATATGGATATGTATCTGTGCACATCTGCCTATGAATATAGATATTTTATCCTAGAGCACTTTAGTATAATAACAACCATCTCTGTGTTTTAAGTGTCTGTATTTATAATGTTTTCTTGCGAGGTTAGACCTAGACAGCATTCATACATGCAATTGATTGTGTATCTGCAGATAGATTAAATTAAAAGAGTAATGACAACGCACACATAACAATTTCTATACATCTATATCCTGCCAAACAGACCTAGACATATGGAAGTTGTTTAGGAATAGTATATACAGATCCAAATTTTAATATTCAAGTTTAGAATATAGTTTTATGTAGATGAAACCAGATATTATTATTCCAGTTAATACTACTATATTATATAACGTTACTGTCACATATAGTATGTTATAATATATTACAAATCACTAAGCTAAATATAATGGTAACTTTTACAGTCTTCGAGGCTGGCAAGAGCAGAGCCCCCATTATCACGTCAAAGTAATAACATATACGCTAGACACGGACTCCAACATGTTTAGCATGAGAAGAAGCAAAGCAAACTACGCAAGGCTGGCTAACGTCTTTTCTGGCCTTGTAGCTGTCTCAAACTGGTTTAGTCTATTATAAATAATTTGATAGTCAGAAAATACATATATAAGATATATATATATAATATATATCTAAAAACTAACTGGAAGCTTTTGATTTACAGGTTTCGTGAGATATGCAAATGGAGTTCACCAATCACTACGGTGCTCGTCATGTATTATTTATCATTCTTGCATGGTTTCCAGAGCTTATACTCTACTCTGTTCTTGTACATTTTCCTCATTGGAGCTTGGCAGTATCGTCACAGGTGTGTGTGTGCGCGAGCGCGTGTGATGTAGCAGTAATATGTGCTTTATAAGTTATGCATGCATTTTATACATACAGACATATATATGTACATGACTAACCAACATTATAGGCCTCGAGCTCCGCCCTCGATGGATGCACAACTATCACACGCAACTAATGAGATTTCACATGACGAGCTTGACGAGGAGTTTGATACCATTCCTTCAACCAGGCACCGAACATTATGAAAGTGAGCATGACACTAATGTATATGCACAGATTATACTTAAATATGCGTATATTTGTGTATATACCAGTATCGAATGCATTATTCATAGTTAGTTTTCATCTTATATACAATTAGATGCTGACCACTCGATTGTGTGTATGTATGTGTTGTGTGCGCGTGTGAATGAATGTTTGTTGTATAGCTAATCTGAAATGATGCACATAACAGTTGAGGTACGAGAGATTAAGACTGGTAGCGAGCAGATTACAAACAGTTGTAGGGGATATTGCTGCACAAGGAGAGGGATAAACTCATTGTTAAGCTGGAGGGATCCTAGGGCAACGGGGATTTTTATCACCTTTTGCCTGGTGCTTGCAGTTGTGCTTTACGTTACACCTTTCAAGGTACAATCTCTCTCTCTCTCTCTCTCTCTCGTGTGCGTATGTTCTATATGTTCATACACACATATTCACTGCTATAAGCTTTAAAATTACCTTTTATATTTATATATGTATATTCACGTATATAAATTAAGCTACTTTATAATTGACAATGTGTAATACATGCGTTTCAGTATATCAGCATGTGTTTGTGCGTAGATATGTATATTTTGTCTGTATCTTGGGCTGTGTGCACTTGTTATATGTGTATGACACGTAACAAATGCACACACTCATATATATGTACTGTGTGGTACTTCCGTATATATATTACGGAAACAGCAATATTAAGATGCTATATTTCATCTTTTATTAAAATTAACGCATAATCTCTTCTGGGGATTTATGTATTTGTGTGTGTAAATACTTACAATCGTATTTGCAGATAATTGCAATTCTGGTTGGACTTTATGTTTCTGAGGCATCCGAGGTTTCGAGATAAGTCACCACAAATTCCGATGAGCTTTTTTAGGCGGCTACCATCACTAGCAGATCGAATTCTTTAAGAGGTCCTTTTGTCTAATTTATTTAACTTTTTCTTGTACTCATGTTTGAAATAATATTTATAAATATTCATATACCATGTTCGTGTTTACTCGTATCCAATGTATATTAGAAAACTGTTTGTGTGTACTGTATGAGTGACCTTGTTATTACATGGTGTAAGTTTGTTACCAACTTATTTAATTATGTAACGACATATTTACACACTATGATGAAGATTTGGCATAACGTCCTAGCGTTTCATCTATCTTATTGTCGTATTTTCATGGGGTCTAAGTATAAATATATATGGTTAAACCCTCTTATAATTTATATACCATGGCATCTTGCTGTATTTCATATATCATATTTCTGTTTGTTATATGCATAAGTTGTAGCCAGGCTTGTATGTTCTTCATGCTGGGAAACACTTTATGCTAATCAGTCTCTTGATTCCGATAATGGGGATTACATTGCCACCATGCAGCTGGATTGCAACCTTGCTACGTTCAGGGTCAGCCCATGGATCCTCGTTCAACTTGGCATATAGGGATATCTTTTCCAGGTGTGTGTGTGTGTGTAGTGTGTTCGTGATATTTAACAGCATGCTTTTTTCTAATATTGAAACATTGATATATTCATAGTACATAGAAGTGTCTTGTGTTATATATGTTAAGACATTATGATTATTTATATAAATATTATATATAATAAATAATAATGGTGTGTGTGTGTGTGTGAGTATAGTAACTCTGATATACAAAAGTCGCTTCATATGGTTGAATGGGTTGCATACAAGGTCTATAAACGCCAAGTGTGTGTGTGTGTGTGTGTGTGTGTGTGTGATTTAACTGCTTTATTTCTAATAAATGCATAGTACATAGAAGAAGTGTGTTGAATGGGTTGCATACAAGGTCTATAAACGCCAAGTGTGTGTGTGTGTGTGTGTGTGATTTAACTGCTTTATTTCTAATAAATGAGTACATAGAAGAAGTGTGTCTTGTGCTATATATATATATATATATATATATATATATAATATATATATAAATTGTTTATAAAATAATACATAAAATATAATATATTTAAAAATATTGTGTGTGTGTGTGTGTGTTGTTGTGTATAGTAAAAAAGTTTCGGTTCATATTTTTCGTAAGGTGTATAAACGCAAGTGTGTATGTGCGTGTGTATTGAATACATGTTTGATGCAGGTGAGAACAATTGCACACTCACTGTGCAGCATAATTGTTTTAGTTCTGATAACGAGGAATATGCCAAATGGGAAAGCGGATTATGTTTGGGCAGCAGGAACTACAATTGTTGGGAACCCCCATTGTAATCATCATGCAAACGATGGTGCTTTGGATTATATACTGGTGTCAACGAGCAAGTGTGGAAAAGCCACTAGCTAGTTTGGCATTAATTAAGTATAAAGTTTGGAATTAATTAATAAACAAGTATGGATAGATAAATATTGAAAATAAATTCATTGTATGATGTTACCCTTAACTCACCCAGGGGTTAGGGTTAGGGTTAGGTTAGGCATCTCATGAGCTTAGGTTAGGTTAGGTTTAGGACTTTTTTGCGGCGCTGTAAATGTGCAGAATTATTGTGTTTTGAAAGTGGCATGATTAATTGTTTTGTACCATCAAATTCAGAGGCATTTGATGCTGATGAATGAATAACTTGTTGTTAGATGGCACTGTACGCCAAGGCTATGATTACAGATTTATCCGCGCTTCTGATAACTAGAATGAAGCCACAAAAGTCTATGGTTGAATTTCTTAATATGAGCCTACTTCGTTGGGTTGCATGCTACATTATCTGTTTAATTCTGCTTTTATAATCTCTATGATTGTTTTTTTGTAGCAACCACTTTGTGTCTTATTCTGTGTTTGTATTTCATGCATCATCTAAAAATTAACCACGCAGTCATAGATTTGCTTATGACGTTCTCTAAATATTAAAATTATAATTTATTTTAATAATTTATTTTTTTTAAATAAATATGAATTAAAATTGTAAGATTCTCAATTATATAAATTTTTTAATATAAAATAAAAAACCTTTATTATTTGTATATATTTTTAAATTTTTTTTTTTAAACATGTGAAATGAAACACATGGCAAGAAAAAGCATATTTTTATCTTAATACATCATATTCTTATTTTTAATACATAACAAGAAAAAGCATATTTTTTACCTTCACAAGAGTGATAATTAAATTTAGTCTTATTTAGAATTTTATTTCACAAATGTGAAAGTAAAAGTGACTTTGCGAGGGTAAAAAGATTTTCAATGGTGAGGGCACGTCTTAAGGGTTTTAGAGGCAATTCACATGTGCCCTTACCCTCCATGGTCACATGTGACATTTTACCATTATTTTTAAATTTTTTTTACTCTTGCAAGGTCACATATGACATTTTACTTTCACTTTCACGAGGGTCTTGAGGGCAATATTCTAAATAAGTCTAAATTTATCTAAATTCCTTCACTCTTGGATATGTTTTTTCTTGTCACATGTTTAATTAGGTTTTAAATAAAAAATTTAAAATATATATATTAATATAAATAATTAAAAATTTTAATTTTATTTATTTAATATATAATTGAGAAACCTACCGTTATAATTTATATTTATTTAATTTTAAAAATAAAAAATTTTAAGTTTAAATTAATACCACGAGGCTAAACAAGTACATATAACCCTCACCTTCACTTCACCTTCACCCTCATGTGAGAGTGAGGGCACATGTGAACCGCCTCTAAGTTAGGTGGCTAGTCTTAGTGTCAATACTTAGTGACCACACAAGTAGACATGAAGCAAACCCTTCAAACTAAGGTTAAATAACCCTAGCCATGTGTGTTCTAGATGGAATCATGTGTGTGTCCTTGCCAAGAGCCTAAGTTGTCCAACTTTAATCATCCATATTCACACATCCCAAGGACGAACACACATAGCCATGCGTGCCAACATGCACACTTGGCCAAGAGACTTAAGTTGCCAAAGGTTCAACACCCCCACAAGCATGTGTGCTACAATTCGAGACATGATCCATGAGGCCATGCCCTTAGAGTTGCATTATACTAGTGTCACATGTAGCTTGTGACATTGTCTTGCTTAACTATGAGTGTTGCTCTTAACTTGATGTAGAGGAGGAAATTAGAAACAAGCTTCAACCTCTGACTCTCATCATAGCCCTTTAGAGACAAGGGTTACATCTAGTGCCATGAACATGGCTTGTCAGATGCCCAACCCAAGAAGCCCTTATTTGAAAACCCAATTTGAGAACCCATACACATACTAATTAAGAGCACATACAATGTTCACATTGTGAGTCAAGATGTGTGTTTGGCTAAATACTTGTGTGTCCAACCTAGTGACATCACAATGATAATGGTAGGCCACCCCTAGGGTGTAACATACCTTACGAGCGACTGGGACATGAGTGGCATAACTAGTATGCCTAATGACATAAGGTGAACTCATGCTAAGGGAGAGAGCAAAGTAGCTTTCTTATATGCTTTACCTTATATATGTGGCAAAGCCACTTCCTGTCTCAATATGTGGGCTAGCATTAAATCATTAAGAGCAATTCACATGTGCCCTCATGGAAAGATGAGGGTAAGAGTGAGGGCACATGTGACCTTTCTTTAAATGCTACATTAGTTTAAGGGTAATTAATAAATATGGAGTTATTAAGGATAAATATAACATGTGACTTCATTTTTATGTCACATTAATAATGATAAATGGTTGGTAAGGTTTCAAAATTCCTATAAAATTAAAGGATTTTAATAATGCAATAAAAAAGAATTAAACGAAAATGACAATAATTATGCTCTTTTTTTGGGGTATTGAGTATGAGTATTTTTCAAGTAATTCAATAATATATTGCTAGAAGAGGGCTAAGTCATGGGATGTGTGTATGTGTGTGTGTGTGTGTGATGTAATGTGCATGAGATGTTTCTATGTGTGTGACAAAATGAATGTGCATCGGATGTGTGTGTATGATGTGCATAGGACAAACACTCACTCTGAAACTTTGTACTAATGTTCATTAAAGGTGCAATGTCGCTCTTGAGTAGTTATTTTTTGTTAATCTTGTTTTTTAATTTCATTTAAAATTAAAAATTCATCGAGAATTTAAGAACTAACTATATATATGAATTATTAAGAATATGTAACATTTTACTTATTTAATAACATTCCTACATCGGACCAAAGGATTTTTCTCTGAGAAAACATTAAAATAAAAGAGCTAAAAAAAAAATCTCCATGTTAGATTGATCTTTATAAAAAAGAATTTGTCATAAAATATATAAATTTAAAAATATTATCTTTATAATGAAATTGAATTTTCTAATTATGAATTAAGTATCCTTATGTTCTCTTTTATAGTAGGGTTCACCATGATAGTGGTAGGCTTATTAAATATAGTAAGGACATGATTAAAAAATGAGATTAAGATGATCAAGCATGGATGATGAGTTATTTATAAATTATTTTCTTTATTATCCTCTCAACAAGTGAATTCTCCATAACCACAACAAAAAATTAATAACCACTAGCTACCACAAAAAAAATTAATAACCACTAGCTACCACAATAAAAGTATATTTATACACTTTTGATAATCCATGTAACAATAATAAAGTATATTCCTAATCTAGTTAAATTTACATCCATACCTCAAAACCCTCATAAGGGTGAGGATAAAATATTACATGTGACCTTAAAACCCTCTTGAGGGTGAAGGCATATGTTAACTGCCTCTAACCCCTTTAACAAGTTGAACATTATTAAGGCTAGCCTTTTGATTTTAGAAATATTTTAAAAACTACTCCAAAACCAAGGTTATCCTTTAGAGTTTTGAGGGTAATGCTGAGGCATTTGAGTTTGACCTTAGGAGTTGTTAGGTTTAACATTGTGTAAATAGACATATTTTAGTTGTGCAAGAGATCCACTCATTGAGGTGCCTAACACAATCGAGTAAAAAGTGAGGCTACTACATAATTAAATCTTATAGCTGCTTGAATCAAGGCATATATTTGATTATACACATTATGATTGACACGACTCTTCAATTGCAAATTCCTCCCAAATGTTTTCCCTTGCTCATGCTAAACAAATAACTCTTCAATTGTAGATTCTTTCAAATATTTTTCCTTGCTTGTGCTAACTCTTTAATTGTAGATTTTGCTTATGCTAGGTTTAACATTATATTATATTATTATTTATTATATAGTCACATATATTTACCATGATTAACATTTATTATAATTATTGCAATTGATATTTATTATATTCAATATATGGTTAATATTCATTATATTTATTGTGGTTAATCTTTATTATAATTATTGTAATTGTTAATCAACATAATTATTATGATCAATATTTATCATAATTATTGCCATTGTAATTCATTGTATGTATTATGATTATTATTTATTCATTATGAACAATGTTTGTTATGGTTATTGAATTAATATTATATATATTTAACATGGTTAATGTTCATATAATTATTAAAACTAATATTCATTATATTTACTACTAGTGCAATTTATTACCATTGATTATATATAATTATACATTATTATTATGATTGTTTTAACATTTTATTATCATAAAACTCTCTTGTGTATTATCAATCATATGATATACTTATATATATAATATAAGCCTTTTTTATATCTAAATTTGAATTTGAATTTAGGAAATTAAATTTGAATCTATAAATATAAAACTTTAACAATAAAGATTAAACTCTTTATAACAATTAATAGGCTCACTCACACTCACTTAATAATCTTTAATTATTTTAATGGCTATTATTTGTTATAAATCTTTACTATAGTTATTACAATTATTATTAAATATGTCTACCGTGGTTAATATTTATTATAATTATTACAACCATTATTCATTATATTTGTTGTGATTATTATTTATTATATTTATAATGAATAATGTTTGTTATGGTTATTGCAATTAATATTTATATGTCACATGTCAAGACCAAAGTAAAGCCTTAATTTGCAAAATGTGTACTTGGACAACAACTTCCAAGCATGCAAATAAGTTATTAAATAAAAGGAGTTGATTAACTCTTGTACCACACAATGCCGATTTGCCAATGATAAAGGTAGGTTAATGTGACATACCCCCACAAGATGGAAATTGGAGTGGCACAAAGATTGTGTCTTGATGACATAAGCAAGCATATATTAGTATAGTAGAAAGGAACTAGAGATTTGGAATTTGAATCTCCATTCTTTTGTTGTTGAATGATTATGGTCAACTACCTTTGTATAATGTACAAAGAATTATGCATGACCAACTAATTTGTTATAGGTTTAGGGTTGAAAGAAAGCCTCAAAAGCATAGTTAAGTAATCTTAATCAATGTAGCTTTAATTTGAAGTACTAGTGATTCTTTAAGATGACCAATCTTCAAATGGATCTAAATGTTATTGAATGATTATGGTCAACTACCTTTGTATAATGTACAAAGAATTCTGCATGATCAACTAATTTGTTACAGGTTTAGGGTTGAAAGAAAGCCTCAAGGGCAGAGCTAAGCGATCTTAATCAATGTAGCTTTAATCTAAAGTATTAATGATTCTTTAAGATGACCAACCTTTAAATGGATCCAAATGGACTCTAGAAGCTTATTGGTTTGGTTCTAGAAAATGTAATTAATTCTTGAGAGAAGAGCCAAAGCCTTAGGGGGTAGTAGTTGTTATAGTTTTTATTTTGGGATAGTAGTTGTTATAGTTTTTACTTTGACACTAAGTTTTACTTTGAAGGTTGTATATTGAACTCCATTGTCAAGCTTTGAACCCCACTTAATGCATTTAAGTCTTCAAGGATGGTTTGATTGGTTATTTATAAACACCTCAAAAAATTTAAGTGAAAATAAAACTTATATTTCAAAAATTCTCCTAGTTTACCTTAGTTTTGATTTAAATTCATAATTGTGTCAAGTGAGTTCATCATGTCAGGTAGTTTATAGTTTGGTCAACCCTAGGGTTGCTCTAACCCCAAGCTAGGGCAAGGGGTTAAGGCAAACCTAGAGGGTAAATTTGACAATCCCAACGGAACCTTAACACATCAAACTTGCAAGGACAAATGCATTACCAACCTATTGAGATCTCACCAATGTTACTTGGTTCTCCCATGTATTATTGTGCACTAACATGTGTTCCAATTAGCAAGTTGAACAAGGGCACTCTAATTGGCATAGTTCATTCTAGTTGAATAAGAAGAGTTCTCTAGAAGGTAAGGTTTAGCTTCGCTTAGAGTTTTTTGTAAATACCTATTGACACTTAGCCGGATTATCATTACATAGTCAAGTGCATTAAAAGGGCATGTTTCCTACTACATTTAGAAGCTCGGCCACAGACTCAGTAGGTAACAATAATCAACTTCCAAAGTAAAATATTAGAGTCATAGTAAAAACTATGACAAAACTTAGGATGGACAAGGGAAAATACCTTGGAGGAATCTACAATTTAAAAACAGTGCCAATTGTAATGGGAATAATCTATCAACCTCGATTCCTGGGCAGCCATAGCTTTCATTATGTCATAGCCTCATTGTCTACTTGATTGTGTCTGTCACTAAAAAAAGGGAGAGGCTAGGGTTGATTCCCTTTTATAACAAACGATTAGGCACATGGTTTGCTCAAATAAACATGTTCATGGTTCAATAAATATTATAAATTTTTTTTATTAAATATAATAAAAATAATTACAATAATTATAATATATAATAATCATATTAAATATAATGAATAACGATTGAAAATAACTATAGTGAATATTGAACATGATAATTAACCAATAAAAGATTTATTATAATTATTATGAATATTAATTGCGATAATGAATATTGATCATAATAAATATTAATTCCAATAATTATAGTAAACATGAATATAATAAATAATAATTCTATAATAAACATGAATCATGATAAATATATGAATAGTAATTGGAGAGTAATTATAACAAACATTAATCATGTTAAATATAATAAATGAATATACAAGTATAGTCAAAGGTTATGAAAATTTTTCTATGTGTTAACTTATTTTACAATGTTGAAGACATGATTTAGGACAAGACAACGGAATAAATTCAAATTGAACAACGATCAATTATTAAAAATTAAATAAATTAAGACAAAAAAATGACCCTACCATTCACACCCCGGGCAAATGCAATCTCATAATTGTGCTACATACACACATTGGCAAATAGTTCTTTTGCCTTCTTCTTGGTTGTCCACTCGCTATATGTGAGCCTCATAATCCTCAGCTTGAAGTGCTCCTCAAAAAGTGCATGCACATCACAATCTTCCTCCATCTCTTGTAGTGGATCCTTTCTAAAACACTTGTACATGTGTGATGGATCGCTATCTATGCCAACTTAATACTTATGTGTGTCCTTGCAACTAATCACAAACACCTGGTGTTCTTTTTTTTCTTGGCAAGAGCAATGGCTATGTGATGCTCACTAGCCTCAGCATCATCCCCACCACCTATATTCATTGTGCTATTGGGATTGGATGACTCAGTAGCACTTGCACATGCAACAACATGATGGAAGAGCACATGTTTATAACAAGCACCTCCTCGAGCAGCCTATATAGATCAACAGTATAGAACACTCTTCCATGTTGCTCCTCATCCTTAGCACATGGCTTAGGTAGAGCATCATCAAGGACCGAATTGAAATAACTAACCCATGCCCTCACATTGACACAGACCCCCACTCTTATCCAAATTGTTGTCATAATACATTTCAACACACTTGGTCATCTTCTTGTTCAACATCTACATCACCTTTGTCTTGGATAATCACAAAGCCACCACTGCACCCACACTTTACTAGCTCTTTACAATTACCAAAAACCCAAAACTTTTCTCACCTTTGGTCAATAGGTCCTTTCTTCACAATCTCAAACTGCCCCTTATGTAACAACTTTTTACTTTTATTTAATAATCTGTCAACATCTAAAATTTGCACGCAAGGTAGCCAAGTGAGTTCAGAAATGATAAGCATTATTTCTGACTAAGGTTACTTGTATGGTTTGGGGTTCATTATGCTTCCTTGTAGGAAGTCATGGCAATTAATCTTATCTAGGTATCACTATTAACCTAATAACAAAGATACAAGGGACAAACCCATAGAACATGTTGATGGGTTCACCAACCACCCACGAGCATAGCTCACACAAGGCCTAGTGGAGCCAATGCTCACATCACCCAATGCATGTGAAGGGACTTGTCAAAGCAAGTCCTCCATTGGGAACTCGAAAGGTTTCGGGTAGACAATCCCCTTGTATATATGCTCATGGTAACGGTTTGTCATGATGGTTGGCCACAATTCGACATGGAATCCAAGAGATGGAGAGTTTGATGGATTTGGGGGTAGTTAAGCTAATCATGTGACATGACTTGGAAAGCAATCCCTCGAGCCGAGGTAAGAGACGTGCAAGTTTGGAGATGTGCCTAGCTCCTTGGCTAGATGAGGCTCTTGTTGAACAGCACTCAAGAGCACGAAAGGGCCTTAAACAAGTTCCAAGCAAGGATGTCAACCCATGTGTGGGAGAATCTTTGGTGCTAACCCTAATTTCTAACCCAACATCTTGCTAGTTTGAGCTCTGAGGGGTGTAAAAACCATGGAATACATCACTATTCTCTAATCCTTTTGTTCTCAAACTCACATATGAGATCATATGTAATCACTACAATCATTGTCAGAGTTTTAACCCAAAGGGCCAACACGTGGCAACACGTGGCTGCCAGGTGGCCATTTGGCGTCATCACCCTGTGTGAGCAACGCTAAGTTTCCCAGAACAACCCCAACGACCCCTAGGGTTAGACTCTAATGCCCAAGTGGACAGGAGACTTAGGGTTTAGCCTAAGTCTCCCTAGAATGTCTTCCCCAGAACCCTTGAGGGATAACCCTAGTTGACTTAGGGTTTAGCCTAAGTCTCCCTAGAGTGTCTACCCCCAAAACCCTTGAGGGATAACCCTAGTTGACTTAGGGTCTTGCCCTAGAAGACCTAGACAGGCTCATGCCCTAACCCCATCAAGGAGACGTGTGTTCCACACATACCCCTGACAGAGCTAAGGCATCGTCACTTACCCCTTGAGGAATCACCCTCATCCGGGAGTACAACCCCTTTAGGGCGACAAGGGGTACCCTGAACCACGACTAACCCCTAAGGGTTTGAGTGGCCAAGTTATACCCTAGACCTAGGGCTAGTACTTAGTGAGGACACGAGTGTGCGCCGTAGGCGGACACGAGTGTTCTGCTAAGCAAACTCCCTAAGGCTAGGTTTGGGATAACCCTAAGCACATGACCTTGCGAGTGCCTCACGAAAGGGCTCCTGCTAACATGTTTAGGTTGTTCAACCCTTGAATTCCAAGGAGAACACTCCCCTAGCCAAGTGTGCCAAAGCACACCTAGTTATGAGACCTAACCTCCCTTGAGCGGATGCCCAAGGCTTAGCACCCTAGTGCAAGCACAAGCATGTCTGTTTGCTAGAGTATCCAACCCCTTGGCGACAAGCCCATGACATAACCCCAAAGGGCGTGCCTCAGGCGTTGTACCATGTGACGTTTAGCCCAGTGTCACATCTCCATGTGACACTGCCTTCCCCGATGTGGGCTATCATGCCATAGCCCTTAGATTCAAGAGTTGCACCAAGTGCCACAAACGTGGCTCCTAAATGCCAACTCTAGAACCCCTCAATACCCTCAGGAACCGGTAAGTGAACCTGTCAAACAAGACCCACCCACAGTTGGACAAGGACACGGATGTGCCTTTGCTGTGAGTGCTCTAGCTTGACGTGGAGGAGGAGGCTGGAGACAAGCCTCAACCTCTGCCTCTTGGAACGTGCATTCCGACAAGACCTCCCAGGCATGGATTCGCCAACGTTAAGGGTAAGCTACCCCGAAGGTGGGACGTACCCCTGGCATCTGGAAGTTAGGGCGGCACAACAGAGGGTTGTGCCTTAACGACACAAGCTAGAGCTTGCACCGGGAGAAGAGTAACGAGCTCAGTCATGAACCCAGGAACCCTCCTCCTATATACTACCTTATTTATGTGACAGAGGCCCCCCCCCCTGTTTTCCTGTTTACATAAGTGGGCTAGCACTGAAATCTCATTCCCAGAGGGAACATACTTGGTGAGTTATCCATCGACCCCTAAACCCTAACCTGTCAAACCTGGGGGTATTTCTAAGCATATCCGACATGCCGAACTCACCGGAACTAGCCATTAATCCAACCGGGACACGGAAAACGAGGTAAGAGTTTTCTAGAAGGTAAGTGCTACCTTCGCTTAGAGTTTCTCGAGATATCTAAGGATAGCCGGCCGGACTACCCCTAAACACCTAAGTGCACTAAGCGGGGCTGTTTCTCACTACATCTAGGGCTTGTCAACATAGTACAGTAGGTAACAACAGTCAACGTCCAAAGTAAAGAGGAGTCATAGTAAAAAACTATGACAATCATGGTCTGCAACTTGACCATCTTGCTCTCCAATTCCAAGTCCATCAACATTTGCTTGTCATTGCCCTATGCAGTCATGAGGCCAAGATTGCCACTAACTTGCTAGTTGAGAAGCTACTTACCAGGTTTAAGCCATTTGTCAATAGCAACCTATAGCGCCTTAGCATTGGCAAAGGCATTTTCCCATAACATGGGCATCACACCATAAAAGTTTGTGAGTCAAGCCTAGGCCCTAAGAAATGTTTGTTGTGCATGTTGACAATTTCTGCTCTAGTCTTGCAAAATAGGTTGAACTTGTTGCCTTTCTCATCACCAGAGCTCATGTCTTTGATGGAGCGCAATCAATCTTTGTCCTTTCTAGTCACAACAATCATGGTTGACAATTTACAAAAAGAGAGAGAAAGGTAGCAAACCCTAGTTAAATTGCTTAAGAGTTGTGCATGTGAGACACTAACAACTTGCCATGTGTCACAACTAACATTTTGCCACGTTCATATTCATGAACATAGTCAATATTTAAACAAAGAGAAACTATTTAGTAAAAAAAAAATCAAAATTGTAAGATCTGTTTTTTAATTATTATTGTAATAATAATAGAATAAATAAAAATTGCATATAAGATTAAGTAAATAAAATGAACACAAACAACTTAATTAACAAAAGCCTAAACCCTAAACTTAAACCACTTAATTATTCATAAAATAAAAGTTCATGATACTCAATTGATAAAAAACTATTAGTAAAACATAAAAAAATTCGTAAGAAATACCTTTTTAAATATTATCATGATGAATAAAAAAATGATCTCCATATGAGATTAAGTAACATGTCAACTTAATTAACAAAAGCTAAATCATAAACATGAACCACTACATTAACAAAAGTTCATGAACATAACAAACATTCAATCAACAAGAAACTATTTAGTAAAACAAAAAAGAATCCATAAAAATGCTTTTTTAATTAAATTCGTAAAAAGATTTCCATATGAGTTTAAGTAATTAATATTAACATGATTATTAATATTTTATTTCAATATTTTTAATATAATATAATATCAATATAATTTAATATTTCAATGTAGAGCAAGTTCATGAAAGTGGTGTAGCAATGAATATGAAGTATATTTTATTTTTTTAGTTTACTAGTTATGAAAAATGTAAATATATCTAATTTGAACATATGAAATATATTATGAATGATATGAACATATGAAAAACATATAGTATATACAGAAACATATATTATGAACAAATAATATATATCATTATATCATTATTATTTCATTTGATTAGTTCAATATATCATATATCATAATCATGCATTTGCATTACTAAAATGATTACAAGAGATAGCGAGTGTTGGGACTTACTTCTTTCCTAAAAATTCTCTCTCATGCACTACTCTATAGCCTTCTTCTCTCCTCTCCAGCCTCTCTAGCCCTCGTAGCCTCCATAGCCCTAACTGAATCCTATCCTCCTTTACCTCCTTTGAATCTTATTGAGGAGGGCAAAGCTGTCAAAGTTTTAATCCAAAGGGCCAACATGTGGTTGCCAAGTGGTTATCTGGCTTTAACACCTTGTGTGAGCAATGTTAATTTTTCTAAAATGACCCTGAGAATTTGATTCAGATGCTAGGGTTCTACCTTAAGTCTAACTTGAGTAGACTTTTAGGATCCTGTCTAGACCTAAACATGTTTATGCCCTAACCCCACTGAGAAAACCTGTCTCACATATACCCCATGACAGAGCTAAGGCATTGTCATTTACTTCTTGAAGAATCACCCTCATTTGGGAGTACAACCCCTTTTAGGGTAATAAGGGGTACCTTGAACCATAACTAACCCTTAAGGGTTTGAGTTCCTAAACTTAGGGCTAGTAATACGAGTGTGTGTCATAGGCAAACACAAGTGTTTTGCTAAGCAAATTCTTTAAAACTAGGTTTGAACAACCTCAAACACACAACCATGTGAGTGCCTCACAACAAAGCTCTTACTAACGAGTTTAGGTTATTCAACCCGTTCACACATGTAAGGAAAACATCCATAGCCAAGTATGTTTGTTAATACACTTGGTTATGAGACTTAACCTCCCTTTAGTACCTTAATGTGAGCACAAACATGTTTGCTTATTAAAGTATAAAGTTCATGAGACAACTCCAAAAGGCATAACTCAAATGTTGTACCATGTGTCATTTAGCTTAGTGTTACATATTCATGTGATATTATTTCTAAAGATCTGGGTTATTTTGTCAAAGCTCTTTAGGCTCTAGATCTACACATGGTGCCACGAACGTGGCTTGTAAATGCCAATAGTAGAACCCTATATAACCCCTTAGGAACATGGTAAAGAGAACATGTCAGTTAAGATCCCATGCCCACAATTAAACAAAGACATGAATCTGTCCTATTTAGCTGTGAGTGCTACTCTTAGCGTGAAATGGAAAAGAAGACTAAAGACATACCTTAACCTTTGACTATTAAAACATGTATTCTCCCAGGTATGCATTAGTCAACGATAAGGGTAGATTACCTTTAGGGTGTGACATACCCTTATCAATTGGAAGTTATGGTGACATAAAGGGTGTGCCTTAACAACATAAGTTAGGCTTAGGTTGATGGGGAGGAAAAAATTAAACACCTCTCGATTTTTAACATGCTTTTCCCACACTTATCCTACTTAATATATATGTGATAGAGCACCTTTTATTTTTCTGTTTTGTAAAGTGAGTTAACACAAAATCTCATTTACAATCAAAATATATTTGGTGAGTTTAATGTCCATGAAACCCTGACTGGGTTAGGGCAACCCCAGGGTTAGGTCAACCCGCAAAGTTTCTTGAAAATACCTAACCACACCCAAACTATAACATTCGAGTGCACTGACAAGCTTATTTCTTTTACATCTAGGGCTTATTAACATAGTTCAATAGTAACACCAATTAATATTTAAAGTAAAGAGTAATGGTAATACAAGTACTACATAAACAACCTCAACTGCTGCCATAGCCATTTACACTAAAACCTTATTTACATAATGAAAAAACGTGAGGCTTGTTCATTTTTGAACTCTTCCAAGTACAAGCTCCTCATCAAATTGGTGCAGCTTGTTTTCAAGTTGAAGAAAGCATTGTATGGCTTGAAACAAAACCTTGAGCCTTATACAAAAAGATGGTGAATGTTGTTGCTGTGTGACCTAGTGGAATGTGTATGTTAAGTACGATGACAAGGAGTTGATAGTGGTCTACATCAACAATCTGATTCTAGTTGTTAATAGGTTGGCTATCATCAACAAGCTAAAGTATGCACTCGCTTCAACCTTTAGAATGACAAATCTAGAGATACAAACCTATTTGGGACTGCAAATGGTGAGAAATTAGGACACTCTCTCTTTATATATATAAGAAATGTTGTGTTCTGATGTGTTGGACTAGTGAAACAATCTATTCATATGGATACACATGTATATGTGTGTGCATTGCATAAATAGGTGTGCTATACATATATTCAACCAAAATAAATAAAATCGCTTCATACAAGTCCGTGTACACACACAATGTATATAGGCTACAGTGTGTGTGTATACACACACACACGCAGTGTTGTTTATTCATCTGTAGCTGGGGTTCCATATCACATATCTGGTATGCATGCCAATACACACATCTACACGCATATATAACATTGGTGTATACATATCAGCATGATATATACCACGTACGAAATAAAAACAAGGCATATATATATACCTTGGCATTAATAATATTTATAAGCCCAGGGAAGATTTGATGTTGTCCACGCCTTTCCCAACAAAGTCAGACACCTTCTCTGTGATTGGCTTGATTTCATCTTTCGGAGGAATCTATAAAAAATTCCATGAATTTAATAAATATAATTGTGTGTGTGTGTGTGTGTATCTGTCTGTCTGTCTGTCTGTTCTCTCTCTCTCTCTCTCTCTCTCTCTCTCTCTCGAGAGAGAGAGAGAGAGAGAGAGAGTGAGTGGATGTACATAAAATAAAAAATAATTTTAAGGAAAGAAACATTACCACAATAACGTCCATTGGCCTCAATGCCTCATCTGGTTTTCTTCATCCTGTTAAATAATGATTAATATAGTTAAATTATGGAGTTTAATAAAATTATAAATTTAAGTAGTTTCTTTAGTGCTAACCACGAGCTTGTAGCCAAACAGAAACTCTTTGGCAGTTTTCAGTGTAGGATAAGCTTTAACAACTGACGCAATGATCTTATCCTCATCCTGCTTGAACCTGACCACAAATATTATCAAGGTCACACACACACACACACACACACACGCAGTTTGTATGTCTACACATATACACGTATATCGGTACAGATACACACTTACTTTGTAAACGGCAGCACCAATGTTGTTAGTCAGACTGTTGCCATAGATCTTCTTTCCCCACTCGTTTTTTGTCACTCCGACCATGAACTTTGCAGCTGTTCCACCAGAAACAATGTTCAGAGGATACCACAATGGGACCTGTAACAATTTGCATATAATTACCGTCGTGTGTGTGTGTGTGTGTGTGTGTGTGTGTGAGAGAGAGAGAGAGAGGAGAGAGAGAAGAGAGAGATGGGAATAGGCTACATTCTTACTACGGATAAAGATAACAAATCTGGGATTATCATCTTCTGCCTTGGGCATCTTTGGAGGCCTGAATCGATCCGGTTGTACACCCCTCATCTTCTGCATTTTCTGCATTGGCCCTTTACCCTTTGCCTCCACCCTTAAACCCTTTTTCCCTTATTGCATACACCATCGTGCTCTTTGCTTGTTAATTTGTTCCCAACAAACGAACTTTGTAAAACCTGTATGTATGTGTGTGTATGTGTATATATATATGTGTGTGTGTGTGTGTGTCTGTATGATTGCAATATACACATATAATATATACATGACACTAAACAAATTGATTACTTACCGTGTTGCGAAAAGGGGACAGCGTTGTGATGCTCTCCATGTTAGGGATCAATGGAGGAACACGTTCCCTTATCCAGAATTAATTTCATCTAAGAGAATGGAACCTGGGACCTTTCCATTCATAAGGAAATTCGTTAACGATAAAGTGACAGGAGCTAAAACCGAAAATTTGATATTTGAAATTTAGGGTTTATGGTTTAGGGTTTTGGATATGGCTTCGTGGTGCATTCTTCCTGTGAATGCTGCTCCTCCACGGCTATGGCGAACAATGGAAGTGGAGGAAAGGAGGCGCCCATGTTTTCGAGCTTGTGGTGAGGATTCAGGCAATGAGTATATTTCAGGGGGCGCCAGAGCGAAGCGATTGGAGAAAGTAAGGTATGAGAAGCAAGTCCGCCAAGAGAAGGAAGCCAATACATACCCTGAATGGGCAAGGTTGCATCTTTCTACATGGATTTCTGTATTTCTGTCGCATTTTAGATGTTTTTCCTTGTGTTTCTGACAACCTGTAATTAAGGTTATTTGAGGATCAAGCAAGGAATGACGAAGAGGTACGCGAGATTCTTGGTGATAGCATTGGTAATCCAGAAGAAATGGAAAAACGGGTATGCATATATATAGCATTTGTAGAAAGTAATGGAAATATGTACGCGTGCACACACACACACACATCTGTATATACTTGGTTTCATATGTTTTTTATGCTTTCAGTTAAGAGAAAGAGTACTGAAGAAAGGAAGCGACCTTTTCCAACCCAAGTGTGGCACTGCTGTACCTCTGTCTGTACATTTCCGGGAGTAAGTACTTTATAAAAAGAAAACACGCGCACACGCACACGCACACGCACACATACATTTGCATCTCATCTTTTTCAACACACACACACACACACACGCATACATCTGCATTTTATATTTATCAGCACACACACAAAACAAACAAACAAAACACACATACACAAACGTATCTGTATGTTTTGTGTGTCTATCATGTATATGTCTGTGTTGCGTGTGCGTGTGCGTGTGCGTGTGCTGATAAAGATGAAATGCAGCTTTGATCCTGCTGGAGGATACATATGGTTTGAGCTTTGTGCAAGCCCAACAGAGAAGGACCTAGACACCATTGGTAGCGTAAGTAATTTGTTCACACACGCACACATGAAACATATACACAAGAGACACTTGGCTTGAAACTCTTTTTTATCATTTCATATATACATATATAGTCCTTGTAACACTATTTGTTCCCTGAGACAGGTGTTTAGATCTTGGTACATCCTGGGGAAGCTCGGAGCATTTAACACGTTCAAAATGCAGGTGAAAGCTCTCTCTCTCTCTCTCTCTCTCACACACACACACACACTTTTTTCAAGAGTTCTTACACACGATATTACACAGTTAACACAACTCCCTGTAGATGCACCTCCAAAGTACAGTGCTGAAGAGGCAAAACAAGCTTTGCCTGCTTACTTCCATAATATTGGTGATATAGAATATCAAGATAACCTAGGCAGAGTATGGTAAGTTCAAAGAATGTTTATGTGTTTAAAGCTAACTCAGTTTACTTCTGCTGTTTTTCATTTGAAGGGTTGATTTAGGGACCTCTGATCCTATAGCTTGGATGTGATCATAAATTCAATGTCTGCTGTCAGCTCCGAGTAAGTATTTGAGTACTGTATTAATCTTAACCTTGTATTTCATATATATTATCACACGCGTGTGTGGTGTGTGTAATATCGCTATACATATATTCATATTATATATATATATATATATATATTTGTTCGTTTCATCACTCTTTTTCCATAATATGGATGCCCACACACACGCAGATTAATATTGAAGGAGTTTCTAAACCATTGGTTTTTGTATAGCCACGTTGGCATGAAGCAAATGGTTTTTGGTGGAGATAAGTTCTGCGATTGGGAAGAAGGAATGACTAATAAAGATGATGGCTACAAAGTTTACAAGATATAATGGTACTTAATAATTAATTATACAGTTCATAAATTACAACTGTGCATGCTTTTGTTTGTGTGCATGCTTTTGTTTGTTACTCCCTATTTTAGGTTCCTCGTATAATATCTAGTTCGATTTGTCACTTGTGGGTCCTTGAGCATCGAGACTGTGACGTGTGGATTGGGATACGTGTCGTACTGGGTATATTCTGTGTTACGTGGCATCCCCTTGCTCAGCCATATAAGCCCTAGCTGCATGGATCCACGTGTACCGGTCAGAGTGAAGCTTCGAATTTGGAAATCTTCAATGGGTTTGTTATGCCTTTGATATTTATTTTTGCTTGATACGTGTTGATTTTTAGAATTGCGGTATTTTTTTTTCGAAAAAAAATTAAATTTTCACATAATTGTTAGGATGGTGGTTCCTCTACAAATTCTATTATGTGTAATTTTTGCATATTTTTCACTGTTACAAGCAAGGAAGTTAGATGAGGAAGGAGTTCGAGGAACCAGGTGGGCTGTGCTTGTTGCTGGCTCAGCTGGGTACTGGAATTACCGGCACCAGGTTTGCAATACTAATTAAACTGATGTTAATTCTGTATAATTTATATATTTTATATATAAATTTTATTTTAACTTATATATAAATTTATATATAAGTTTGGTTTTTAGGCGGACGTATGCCATGCATATCAAATTTAAGAAGGGGAGGCATGAAAGAGGAAATATAGTGGTTTTTATGTATGATGATTTAGCTGATAACTTTGCGAATCCTCGTCCTGGTGTGCTTATAAACCATCCGAATGGTGAGAATGTTTATGAAGGTGTTCCAAAGGTACTTAGCTTATATTAATTAATCTGTGTTTACTTGATAAATATTTATAATTGTATACAGTTTATAGAAACTTAGAGCAGATGTTTAAATGTAGACTTTTAGCTGCTATAAATGTTGTAATAGACGGGGACTGACATGGATTCTTTTATTATGACGGTCGCAATATATATATTCCTCACGTATGTATTAGAATATACTTATATGTGTATGTGTGTGTTTGGCAGGACTACACTGGTGATGACGTAACGGTGCACAATTTGCTGGCTGTCTTACGTGGTGACAAAGATGCTGTCAAAGGCGGCAGTGGCAAAGTCGTTGATAGCGGACCGAACGATCACATCTTCATTTTCTACTCTGACCATGGAGGTGCTGGTGTACTTGGTACGTTAAGCAAGCTACATGTATATTGTGTGTTTATTGCATTACATATCGCGTGTGTGTGTGTGTGAGAGAGAGAGAGAGATTAATATAACTACTTTTTATATATCTCAGGAATGCCTGTCACACCATATTTATATGCGGATGACTTGGTCAGCACTCTGAAGGATATGCACAAGAAGAACAGATACAGGGAAATGGTAAGCTTATTATTAACTTCTTTGTGAGTATATTCTTATGACACAAGCATCTCATGAAATATGTATATATAACTATTATGTACAGTCACAAGCTGACAATTTAAATGTGCTGCCAAGAAATCCTATATGTATACGGTCATACAATTATGTACGCAGATAGGTATATATGTATCTTTTGTTTTTATTTAATTTGTATATGCATGTTTTATTAAATGCTCTCACGAGTGAATTTGTGTAATTGCGTTTGTCACAAGTAGTAAAAGCTCCTCTCTCTCTCTTTTTCTTTGGGAATTCATATTACACACATATGTTTACGTGTACGTATAAACACATGGAATGTGACATTTATCAACACACACATTGTGCGTATGTACATATTATTTGGAGATGCACACATATAACAGATTACACAGACATGCTGATGTGTACGTATACACATCTGGAGATGCACACATATAACGGATTATACGGGTGTGTGCAGGTGATTATCTTGAGGCATGTGAGAGTGGCAGTATGGTGGAAGGATTACTTCCAAGCAACTTGAATATATTTGTTACAACTGCTTCCAATGCATATGAGAGCAGCTGGGAACATATTGCCCTGGCATGGTACCCTCCCCACCTCCCGAGTATGATACCTGTATTGGGACCTTTATAGTGTGGCCTGGATGGAAGACAGGTAGTACAAACTCATAATATATACGTGTGTATAATATGTTTGTGTGTGCTGAACTTGGTTCCGTATGCGGAGGTTACAGTCTTAAATGCATACTTGTGTATTATTATGTGTGTTGGACTAGAGTAAGCTTGATGAATTAACTTGAGATCATATTCAAGTTAAAGACTGCAGACGTCGTTTCTTTTCTGGTTGTGAACTTTATAACTTTTGAAACTTATATCTACTTATAGAAATTAAGATAATTAAGTTATTAAATAAAATATCTGAGTTATGATGCGATTGTGTACATGACTTTTATGTTTTCGTTTTGCAGTGAAGTGCACAATCTCGATCATGAGAGCCTCAAGGATCAGTACAACTCGGTAAGATAATGACTGTTACATGTGATATATATAAATACACATTTATAAATGCATTTATACATGTATATATAAGTTTTTACTTTGTTTTAACATTTATATTTATATTTTACTTAATTAAATGTTTCGGTATATCTTATTATTGTACTTGTGCAGGTGAAAATGAGGACATCTGACTCGAACACGTATCGCATGGGATCTCATGTTATGAAATATGGAGACACAGAGATGGACAAGGAAAGATTATCTCTATATCTTGGATTTGACCCTGCTAATGCTAATTTGACTTCCTATAATGAAAAAAGACAAGGTACCATATTATATTATTATTTATTATATACTTAAATATTTCAGTTTTTAATCTGTCTTATAGAGTACTGTGATTTTAAGAATAATATTGTTTTAAATTAGCAAATTTAAAATTGCTGAGTTTTTGCAATTTTAAAGGATTTTATAGCAAATATTAATTTATAGCAAATAAAGCAATCAATTATTTTGACGCGTTTTACTTGTGTTTCAATGTTAATTTTGATTTTATTATATTTGCAGAAACCTTACCTGTTGGGCTTAAGATGTTTTTGGAGAATAAACAAGCTTCAAGTATTGGTCAGCGTGATGCCGACTTGCTACATTTCTGGCAAAAGGTAAGTGTCTGTTTTATTAAAGTGCTTTATACTTCCAAACTTTCACGTTTCTCTATGTTTGTACACATTAACACCCATGCAGCTACGTACATACATATGTACATGTCGTATAGATTGTGTTGTACACTTACAAGGTTTGCTTTCGTCTTTACAGTAGAGAGACTGTTTGGGTACTGTTATCTGTACATATGCACATGTAGTGTATACATATGTTTATCATGTGCACTGTTTTCAGTATATTTCTTAATCTTCTCTTTTGTGTTTTGTATTTTGTAGTATAAAAACTCGAAAGAGAATTCACTGGAGAAGGAACAAGCAATGCAGAGGTTCATGGATGTAATAGCGAGGCGTACACACATAGACAGAAGTGTGCAGTTTGTCGCCAAGATTCTTAAACAGGAACAGGCTCTAACTTTCGTGAAGCCTGAGGGTTCTCCTCTTGTTAATGACTGGAGTTGTCTCAAACAAATGGTGCGTGTGCGTGCGTGTGTGTGTGTGTGTGTTCATATTGTATAGATATTAATCTATAGGTACATGTGTGCTGTATCACTGTACTTAATGGTACATAATGTGTAAGAGTCGTATGTTTTGATTATTATGCTTAGTCAGAGTGTCCGATTCCTAACACAATCTTGAGATAATATTCTCTCCATGTGCTCTGTATTTGTATGTATCTGCGTATATACGGTTGTTTGTACGAACAAATTTATATGTATATTTACATACATACGTGTCATGTACTGTTTTGTACATATTGTTAGGTGTGGTTATGTTAAATGTGATGCTTATAAGCATATTACACGTATATGTATTGATTTACATCTACGGACGTGGACTTAAATATACAGTATTTTAGTACATTACTATAACTATAGTGGTATTGTTAAGTACCGTTACGTACGTACACGCATACACATGTGTATGCATATATTAAGTTATCTATATGTCGTTAAATATAACTTAATTTCTTTCAATGTACAGGTTAAGGTGTTCGAGAGCAAGTGTGGAGCGCTGGGACAGTACGGGATGAAGCACATGCGTGTGTTTGCAAACCTGTGTAATGCCGGCGTTGACCCCGAGAAGATGCGATCTGCCGCTGGTGCGACATGTGGTGGCATATCGTACGTCGATGCGGAGCCCGTACAGGAGGGCGGCCAAGACCTGTACGTTAGCAGGCATTCGAGTTATTAGTAGAAGGATATTAGCACTTTTTGAGGTCAGTTATTAGTGTAAATAATTCTTGTTAAATTAGTTTAAAACTGATTTGCGAGTTCATGCCATGTTATAGTTATATATGGATATGCTTTATGCACATAGGTGGGGTTCAAGTCTACATAGTAGGCGTTCAAAGTCCGCAATGTGCACGAGTGGTTGATTGATTTCATTCAACATGTTTAACTAACATATCTTTATATGTGTGTGTGTGTGTGTGTGTGTGTGTGTGTGTGTGTGTGTGCATAATGAGTAATAGAATGCAAACAAATTCGTTGGATGGTGCAAGCCCCGGTCCCAGATATCACAAGAATGAAACATGCTGCACGATATGGATTGCCTGGATGGCCCTACAAAATGGTACATGTATTGTTAAACTTTTAACATTATTTAACTTAATAGATAATATTTATTAATGAACATATAGTTAATATTTATTTATAGATAATTAACTTGTTAATTAACATATAGTTAATTAAAATAAATGAAATAATACTTATCTATGCAGTATAGGCAGAGTAAAGGCTATTTTGCATCAGCATTTCATATCTCTCTTGGTGCTCGTGAGGGCGATCTGAGTTTTTCTGTCTGCTTTTTTATCGTTTGCATGTATATATGTACAGACTGAAAAGTCAGTCCTATTTGCTTGCATCTGTTTTTTCTTTTTTTAAATATATATATATATATTATCAAATAATATATAAATATTATAACATTATATTTTATATGCACACTAATAGTAACTCTCAGGTTCTACTGTTAGACTATTACCCAAAATACATCTGCAGTGAGACGTTAAACGGGGATGATATATTATATAATATATGTCAAAATCCTCGTTAACATAGTGCCCGAGTGTTTAATGTCTTTAATATACTATTAAGATGTATGTATATAAATACATTAATATATGTAAGTTTATTAATATAATTGTATATAAAATATATTTAGCAATCATGGCATGAAGAGACTAACTAAATATAATTAACTAGTTTGATTAACATTTACTAATTAAATTCGTTATACACACATCATGTGGGAGTGTTGACAAAAAACGGACTCTGTTCAGGTTTCACTCTCACTCAAGTATTATAATACACACATGTGTACGTATAAAATAATATACGGAAATTTATACTATGTAGAAACCTAGAGTGCGTGCATGCCTTCACTAGCTTTAATGCTCACAGGTTTACACCACCCCTAGGCATTAATGGGATCCGGCAGGATATTTTGGAATATTCTAATCAAACGGGTCGTTTGGTAATATTTATATAGTATGAAATTGTAACATTATAATTTTATTTAAGTATTTCTGCAAATATATATGCACTGTTCATCAATAAAAACTGGTAGTTTTCCTCCCCTAGCAGCAATCATGAAATCCATGGTTTGTCAGGCTGAAATTCAGACATAAAAATGACTTGGTAACTATGGAGTCTCTCTTCTACTGGTCCCATTGAACAACATCTCTCTCCCCGGGATGGATGCAAGCTTGCCGGACGTGACCAGATCGAGTCCGGTGGTGAAGAAGCTGCAGAGCGGATGGCAGGAGGCGCTGATAGCCGAGTATATAGAGAACGGTGCCCGAATCTACTTCCCGGAGCTTGTAAACGGCGAGCTGCTCAAGGAGGAGACGATGGCCAAGAAGAGAGGTAAGGTTTGTGTTCTGAGCATTGATGGAGGAGGGATGCGGGGGGTAATCCCGGCTAAGGTCCTGGTACATCTGGAGAAACTCTTGCAGCTGAAGACGGGGATTCATCGACTCGGTTGGTCGATTTCTTCGATATCGTCGCTGGTACAAATGTGGGTGGGCTCATAGCGACCATGATGTTATCCGGGGGAGAGGAGAAGCAGCCGCTCTTTACCGCAGAACAGACTCTCAATTTCTTATCACAGAATGGGGATAAGATTTTCAAGCAGAAGACGATTCCAGAGCCCAAGAAACAGGTTGTCAGAAAGGGCTTTCTTAGGCGGCTGTTCAGGAGAAAGTGTCCGAGCTCCGTCTCGGACACTCCCGGGCGGTACTGTCCGAGCCCGGGATCATCGGACGGCATGGAGAGTGTGTTCCGGAATGTGCTCTCCACACGCTCGCTTTCCGATGCGCTCAAGCCGGTTTTGGTGCCGTGTTACGATCTCACGACTGCCGCGCCGTTTCTATTCTCCCGTGCGGGAGCTTTGGGATCTCCGGCGTGGGATTTCCGGCTGTCGGATGTCTGCCGTGCGGCGTGCTCTACTCCAGGTCTCTTCCCACCTGCACACGTGGCATCTATCGATGGCAGTACGCAGTGTACCGCCGTCGACGCCGGCATGGTGATGAACAATCCGGCAGCCGCTGCATTGACGCACGTGTTACATAACGGACAAGAGTTTCCGACTGTACGTGACGCCAGCGACGTGCTGCTGCTGTCGCTCGGTACGGGGACAGGAGGCGCACGGTACGGTGGGGCTGATGTCGCTCAATGGGGACCTTGCCAATGGGCCCGGCCTGCAGCTGATATTGTACTAGATAATGTGTCCGAGATGGTGGATCATATGCTTGCTCTTGCTTACGCTTCCACTTCGCCTTCTTGTCGGGAGAACTACCTCCGTCTCCAGGTACGGCTTTCTACGTGTGTGTGTGTGCGCGTGTGCGTGTCTTTTGGTCATTATAGTAATGTCCAATAGTGCCTGAGCATGAGAGGGACGTAAGTACTAAACTATCCGGTTTCTTGTTTTATATAACTGTGCGTGTGCGTGTGCGTGTGCGTGTGCGTGTGTGAAACGTGTATGTTTCAGGCTGTGTTACCGGCGTGTGAGGCAGCGGTGGAGATGGACGATGCAAGTGAGGGAAACGTGAGAAAGTTGGAGAGATTAGCGGATGAACTTCTGGAACAGAATGGGATTGAGCATATGGGATTCGGAGGGATGCGTGCATTGCAGCAAACGAATGCCCAGCGACTTGATTGGTTTGCTGACCAGCTTATTGAAGAACACCGTGCACGAACACTTCGTTCTTCTCCCACAGTACTGCTCAAGAAGCGCCATTGATATATGTGACTACTTGTTTAACAAACAGCTAGTGTTTTATATATTTACACTATGTAAGTTTATTGCTTAGTTTTGTGTGTGTGTGTGTGGTTCATATTCCATGCTTCTTGGGTGATATAAGGCATTATTTTAGTTCTTCAATGCCTTGCAAGTATTTAACTACCAATATACTGTTTTTGTTTGTGTTGTGTGTGTGTGTGCGTGCGTGCGTGCGTGTGTGTGTTTGCATAGATCAAGAATATTTAAAGAGCTTTGTGCCCAAGACTTTGGGTCTTCTTCCATGTGTCCCTCCAGAATCTGCGTTGAATTATGTGATGAATTTTCTAGACTTGTGTGTGTGTGTGTGTGTGTGAGAGAGAGAGAGAGAGTTGTTTTTAATTGTGTTTAAGACATGGTTTAGTAAAAGTTTAAAGCATTAACAAGTTTTATAAGTTTATAATAAGAGTGTAAGGAGAGTTTAGGGTTTTTATCTGGAGCCCTAAAACAGGGGGTTTAGGGTTTCATGGAGGAGGCAGGGAGAATGCAGGAAGAAGGCAGCGCCATTTCGATGAGAAGATGCGTAGGGAATGCTGGAAGAAGGCTGAAGTGGTTCCGGGAAGACATCCCGAGCGATGGCGCAAAGATTCAGCTGGAAATGTTCTTTCTCGCAAATTCATTGGTTGTGAAGGTTGCATGTGTTATGAATTCGATCACATTATCCCTTTCTCCAAAGGTACCCGTGTGTGTGTGTGTGTGTGTGTGTGTGTGTGAATATATATTAAATATTCATTTTAGACTGAACACATTGTCAGAGATGTATGTATGTTATATCCCATGTACACAAAGTAAAAGGAGATATATGCCGATTAAGCAAATCAACAAGCTCAGGATGAATATACCCCTTAAAGTCTTAAACACACACACACACAGGTGTGTGGGTGTGTGTGTGTGTAGAGAGAGAGAGAAGAAAACCAAGCTATCATAGTACACTATCCGCACACATGTTATGTTAGAATCGAGAATAATATTGATTTCAGGAGGAGAGACGGAGGTAAGTAACTGCCAAATTCTACAATCTCGAGTCAATCGATTGAAAAGCAACAATATAGTTGATGGGACTCTTCTTCAGCAATACTCCTGTGATCTCAAGTTTACAGGTTCGTTCTTACCATGTGTGTGTGTGTGTGTGTGTGTGAGAGAGAGAGAGAGAGAGAGAATAGTTCTGTTTGTATTACACTCCATAGGATGTCTGTTAGCTTACCATGTTTATATGCTAATGTACTAAATTTTTCAATAGAAAAAGAGATGGACCTTGTAGAAATGGCGGTATACGGGAATGTAATACGTCCAGGATTGCAATGTAGATGTAAGAGCGTTGCAGAAACATTGGGAACAGCCATTATGAAATCCAAAAGCAAGGAACCTGCATGCGAACTCCCGTACAAAGAAACTCCAGATATACGGACTCATACTATCGGTTAGCATAATGTTGACCATAAAACAATTCTTTTTAATTACATCATCTTTATATATACATTATATATAAATTTATTATATATGTATTTATAGATCCGTCACTGGTTTTAGTTTTCTTACAAATTTTCATATGAACAAACGTAGGTTATACCAGCATATATACATATGTGTGTGTGTTTATTTTCAACTTGCTTACATTATTGTAACCATGCTTGCTTTCGGATATACTAGTTTTTAAACTACAGTATGTCTGTGTGCGTGTGTGTGTGTGTATGGGTTTTATCGCTTTTGGAAGTGTTTGATACAGAAAGCAAATATGAGAATGGAGAGTGCAACAAAGCCCACGCGTAAGCCAGCGATGAGTTTGAGTAAATTACATTGATAAACTTGCTTAACAGTACTGACTCTTTCTCACCAGGAACTTGTATTAGCGTGCGTACATCACCCAGTTGCTAACCAATCAGTGCCATCCTATTGGTGAAATCCAGTAAAACCACCATCCCCACACAGGTATTTGCTGCAAAACAACATATTACGTGCGTGCGTGTGTGTGTGTGTGTATCTCTACATGATATTATATCAAATAAATAACATTGTTTAATTTATTTTATAATCCGCGAAAAGGTTCCACAGTTCATAGAAGAAGGATGCTATTACGGTTGCAAACTGTGTACTAGGAGATATAGAAACGATTACCATACCATATAATACAAAATACAACATAAACCAGCTAAACTTCACTAATGTCCAGTATCATTGAGTAAACTGTTATTCCGTATTTTATAATATACAGTACCTCAACAAATATCTGCATATATAGTTATTATATTGTTCATAAGGGTACACACGAGGACATCCTAGCAGCTCTTTCTAACCGTACGTTCCACGTCAATAATTAGCATTAAAGCCGTGGCATTGTTAACTCCGATAAAGAAAACAGCTAAATACAACAGTCTCCCTGCCTAAACCCTAAACCCTTATATATGCATGTATATGTGTACATATGTATATACATATATGTGTATTTTACCAAAAAATAGCACCAAACATGAGTGCAGCAGTTGATATTGAGGGTTTCTTCAATATGACCAAATGCAAGCTTTAAATTGTATAAAGAAAGGCTGGATGTAAAATATAAATCTTTTGTCCCTGTACCTCCTTAATAATTAATTAATTATTGTTTTTATAAACATTATATTAGTATCAACATTTTAATACTTGAAAACTAATTGATAATGTGATCTTAAAAAGTCTCTAGGTTTCATTAATTAAAAATTATTTAGCTCATAAATGATAGTTTATCAATATAAAGCTTAGAACCTCTAAATTCTTAAATAGAAAGTTTACTTTAATTATTCTCGCAACATTCCCATACGGGAACTTCAAATTATAGTAACTCGCTTTCTCCTGAAATTCAAGGACATTTCCACACGTCTCAAGCTAGTGTTATAAACGTTAGAAGTGCGTGTGCATGTGCGTTTGCGTGCGCGCGGTGTGCGTGTGTGTGTGTGTGAGAGAGAGAGAGAGAGAGAGCCGTTATTCAGTACCTTTAACACAATCTGTGAGCAGATGCCTGCATTTATTTATTTATATTGACATATAATGCATATATGCATTGGGGCTGTTGTGTACACATGCCTATGCACACACACTCCAAGCAGACACACACTAGACTACCTTCATAAAAGTATCAAGATATGGATCTGGTTGTATTCCCGCTTGCTTTTCTTGCATAATAATTTCAGACAGCATTTCTATAAAAGTATATAAAATATATAATCTCTCTCTCTCTCTCTCTCTCTCTCTCTCTCTCTCTCTCTCTCTCTCTATATATATATATATATTAATATAATAATGTAATACTTCTGTTAACTTATTACCAATAACTTATAGCCTCTTATAACTTATAACTTATAAAATTTACATCCACCAAAGTATTATTTAGAAAGGAGTTAATTCTTCTCTACGGTAAGTTATGAAATTTCATATACACCTTCAAACACATTCATTTAAGCATATATAATTGTAACAAGTTATAAACTTATAATTTTAATATATCTCACAATTAAAATCATTTTAAAAGTTCACTTATATATATGTAATCCAGACATGTATGCATATTATTATATGAACACAAATGTATAAACATATGACTACGATATATATTCTTAAATAAAAAATCAGCCATCGGGGAATTATAAATTTACATACTACAATAAATATAATTTAATATTTAATATTTATTAATCACATGATTAACATGGGGAAATGCCACCTTTCACTTTCAGCTGAAGACAAAATAATTGTAGCCAATGCCATGAAGACATGAAGGCCCACGTGGATATCGTGTCTAGCTGCCACCTTTACCATTTTCTATCTGTCAGTACAAATCCATATACGATGTCGACACAGTTCTTGACCATCTTTTCATTCTTGCGATACTTGTAAGTGCGTGCGTGCGTGTGCGTGTGCGTGTGTGTATACATATATGCATAGTTTTACAGGGAGCAAATGGTGAAGTTACTAAGCTATTCGGATCAAACCAAGGAACCAGATTCTCAGACGGCGAACACAGTGTGGTATTGGGTATTCGAGTTTACTCAGGTTCAGACACCATATACGGAATACAAATGAAGTACACTGATAATGCAGCTTATCCCATAGCAAACTGGTCTAAATTACATGGTGCACGCAGAGGTAGCCTTACTGAGGTGAGCCACACACACACACACATGCACGCACGTATTCACACACGTACGTTTAATGTGTAGATTGGGTTTATGCCTCCAGAAGAAGTTTTACTGCAGATAAAGGGAGGCATGGGAATGGGATAAACCAGCTTTCATTTGTTGAGTTTAACGGTTTGCTTATTAAAAATATCACACATGGTCCATACGGTGATGTAAACAAGAAGAAGAAGTCGGATAAGGCTTTTGTTATACCGGACGGTGTTCGTGTTGCTTCCGTCACTGGGTTTTTTGGTTATGCCACTTCAAGCGGTATTCAGGGGATTGGTTGTTCTTACGACTAAGTAATCAAAATGTGATGTTTATGTAAATTTATTTAAAAATTTCAAGATTTAAAAAATTATTAAATAATCATAAAATTCCTTACTATATGTAAAAATTACATAAATAATTATGTTTAGATATACACTTATCGTATACATGTTTATATGAGAGAATACATGTATTCATGTATAAATATTCATTTAATAATTGTGTGTGCAGGAAACACTACTAGGATGGAGATAGTGAATCACACGAAATATGTACACCATCTGCACACATATGCAAATGGGAGGTGTATATGTTCTGCTCCTAATTGTTAAGTTTAATGTTATAAAATGTAATAAAGTATAATATTTGTATGCATGATACGATTTCGGTATATAAACTTAAGGAAAATTACATTTTACCTTTGAAATTTATCATATTTACATATATATCTTTTATATTATATATATCCCCTTCTAAAAACTGTAAATTTACATATATATATCCTTGAAAAACTTTAATTATAATATTTTGACTTTCAAAATAATAATATTAAAAATATTTTTTAATTTATAAATATTGCAAATGAAATAATTAAAGTTTATTTAGTGTTAAATGTTAAAAAATTATCATAGTAAAAATAAAATATTTTAAAAATAATTATATTATATTATGATATTATGTTTAATAGGTTATATTTTGGACCTAAATATAATAAAATATAAATTAATTTAAATTTTTTATTGATTTTTCTACAAAAGTTTTTAATTTTTAATTTTGAAATTTATAAAGTTAAAATTGAAGTTTCGAGGGTACGTATGTAAATATAAAACTGCTAGGGATATGTATGTAAATATAATAAATTTCAGGAGTGTAAATGTAATTTTCCATAAACTTATACTATGTTAATAAGTATGTTCCGTGTATATATATATACACACAAATTCATTATATAATATATAAGTCCATCAGTAATTCTTTACATATACATATATTTGTAATAATTTCTATATATTTACATTTGGGTATTTTATTCTAGTAAAGTTTTCTTATTAAATATGCTTATTTAATGTATGTATGTAACTCCTATTGAAATGAGTAGAGCATATATAAACATACATGGATAGAATATAGATAGAATATATATATGCACACATATGATTATTCATATTACAAGTAAGAGAAGTAAACCATATTGTATATGAACCATATACTTAGAAATAAATTTATTTCACCTAATCCACTGCATTTTATTTAAATAATCCAAGCAGTGATTAATAATTTAAGATAATTATATATTAACGTAAATTTTTAATAATTACATGCTAATTATAATTACATTTATAAAGGTAAATTAAAGTGGCCCTTCAGGATACCTAACGAGGCATGGCAGCATGTAGCAGGTAAGATGTATACTGATATCTCCATAAATTTCCTGCATTTGATTTTATCAAAACACACGCCGCACACACACACACGATGCCAAACGCATGTGATTTGACTGTATATTGTATCTTGTAGTCAAATTATAGATTTTAAATATACTTTGGAGACTGACTGCATATATGTAACTTTTGTACACACACACATATATAATGCATTATATGTACGCGTTTTTTAACTGATATTGGTTTTGTTTGCAGTGTGTTCTTGTTAAATGGATTTAATCAGCCTTTGAAGACCTTAACTAAGATTAACAATACAGAATTTCCAGTTTTTTTGCCTCCAGAAGTCTCACACTTGCAAGAGCCAGCTGCTCGTAGCATGGCTGCTAGAATTCAAAGGCTTCCCGTTGATGTAATTATATATATAAATGCACTCATAACACTTTTTCCGTCCATAGATGTGTGTATAGCATATGATATACACAGATATAAATACTGTGTAAGTATGTTAAAGATACATATAGATATGTCTATGCAGTTATAGTTGAGTGTGCAAGACGTTAATCAACTGCTTATATATACGTATGTATATTATTATGTATTATATGTATATTAATTTGGTATATACATGCATAGACAACTTTGAGTGAAACACCTATTATGACAAGTTGTGTGGTCCTAAAGTCAGAACCAATACACCAGTACTTCTACTCCATGGCTTTGATAGGTAAGCATATAATTATCAGTTTTATAACTTTTATATTATTATTTATTTATTTTTATTTAATATATTTCTAGCTCTTGTCTGGAATGGCGACGAGCTTACACTTTGCTTGAAGAAAGTGGTCTAGAAGTGGGCAGTCGACATTTTGGGGTGGGGATTCTCTTCTTCTGGTATCCTCTCTCTCTCTCTCTCTCTCTCTCTCTCTCTCTCTCTCCCTCTCTCACACCACACAACCACAAACGCACACATTCTCTCTCTCTCTCTAGTTTTTAAACAAGGCTTACCTTTAGAAACGTGTCATCATACAGTGCTAGAGCCAAACAGACCATGTTTATGAGGTACTACTATATGCATGGGTGTATGAGTTTGTGTGTATATTCGTTATTTAAGGCACACACACATATATGTATGTATGTAAAGCCAGTTTTGACACCATTTTGTTTTTATATCTTAGTTTTGGAAAGCTCATATAAGAAGGCCTGTAGCAGTAGTCGGGCCCAGCCTGGGCGGTGCTGCTGCCATTGATCTTGCTGTGTCCTATCCAGAAATGGTCATATTCACACGCATACATTCACATACGTACATACGTAATATATATATATATATTAATACATACATGCGTACATGTATGTATGTATGTATGTATAATGTTTTACCGATGCAGGTGTCCAGCTTGTCTTAATTGATGCACAGGGTTATGCAGAGGGTTTAGGAAACCTGAAAAGCTCTTCCCAACTTCTTCTATACATTGGGGTAAATATATGATATAAACTTAATGATTAAAACTTAATTAATCTTGATTAACAATTGTTCTCTAGGTGGCTATCCTGAAGAGTGTACTATTACGGGCATATGCAAACTTGTTAATATTCAGAGGTCTCACATACAATTCCCTCTTGGATTTGATTCGAGTAAGATGAAAAGCATATTCTTTTTGTTTTTTTAATATTTATTTATGTATTTTTTTAATAAATTTTTACAGGTGGGAAGATTACATTGCCTCATGCAAGGATGGGAAGACGCTCTGGTAGACTTCATGCGTAACGGAGGATACAACGTTGTTTCTAAATACCACAGGTGTGAACGATGTGAGTTGAGTCAGAACATACGTTATAAAATATGCGTTATACCACGCACACACACACACACGCACGCACGCACATGTATACACATAGCTCCAGGTGCAACAAGAAACACTGCTGATATGGGGAGAACGAGACACTATTGTGCCAAAGCTGTATGCTGAGGTATTAAACTATAGTAATTTAACCTACTAATTAAGCTTAATAATTAATTTTTATTAAATAGAAATTTTTGGAAGATTTACCAAACTCTCAGCTAGAGTTGATAAAAGACTGTGGGCATATTCCTCATGTGGAGAAGCCAACAGTAGTGGTGGATTTGATATCCAAATTTTTAAATGGTTAATATTCATTGTTTGATATTTTATAATTAATAAAAATTCATTCAAGTCATTTTCACACATATGAACCTGAAAGGAAATTTAATTATGTTTTAAATCTCACTTTTAATTAAATAAACTTAAGGGTCGCCTTTACCCTTCTTTCCCCTTTCTCATTAGTCAGCAAGCAGCATACAATACAATCTGATGAAGACACGATTCATTGACTTATATAACCAAATAAGCGATAATTACACGTGGGATGCTCGCTATGATCACAGCATATGTAAAAGCAACAGTAAAATTTTCAGTATGTAAGCACTTCTGTTTTACAATTTGACATTTTACCATATCAATAAGTGTGTTCTTTCTCACCACATATTCCCTAGAGTTTCCTTTTTACCCTTTTTCATAATGCACTGATTCCCACTAATCATCACATTCACTCTGCATTTGTCTCCAATTTTGTGCACACATGAACAGTAGCTTCAGATCTAGCTGCAGATAAGTAGGCATGAAGAGTCTGGTGGTAGTCCTCCTTGTGGGCATTATCAGGACGTGCCTTGCAACGATTCCATGCAATCCGAGCACGCTAGCATGTCCCACGGGATGCTGCTGCGGTGTAAACGGGTACTGCGGGACTGGGGATGGCTACTGTGGAGCAGGGAATTGTCTGGCTCAGTGTACAGGTAGTGCAGTTAGCACAGCTCCACCGGTTTCTCCTAGTCCACCTCCGCCGAGCCTCCTTCGCGGCCACGTAGCTTTCCGCCTCCGCCCCTCCTCCTCCGCCTCCTTCGAGCAGCAGCACCTTCAACGACTACTCGGACGGAAGCAACATTGCAGATCTAAGATACCATGACTACCACCATAGTCACCACTACCACGAGCACATCTGGAGGATAGTGGGGATTGTTTGCGCTGCACTCGCCCTTCTACTGCTTCTTGCGCTATGTGCATTGGTAGCTATGGGATCTAGAAAGAAGAAAGACATCTGTGACTGTGATGGAGATCACTTGTAAACACATTTTATTGGGTTTTTTTTTTTTCTTTTTGTAATTGATTTTTGAATAATTGAAAACATTTACATTATAGAATTAGAAAAATAAAAGTGTATCAACGATCTCGTGAGATCTTAAAATGGGAAAGAACAGCTGGGCAATGCGGCTCTTTTTCTTAAACAATTTCAAGTAATATGTTTTATACCCCACCTACTCATTTAGTCGCACTGAATGCATAGCAGATATACGCATAGACCCGTGTCTGTTTTAAAACAGAGCCTTTGTTTTATAGCATGCATACATATGCTGACGTGCAGCCACGTCAGATTTTCTATACATGACACAGATATAGAAAATCTTTGTTTGTACAGAGCAAGTGGTTTGTAACTTTTCTTCCTTTTCAATGGTTGGGATTGCACCGCTCAAGATCTGCGGACAGATTGATTATTTATTTCGCATCTTCTGCAAAAGAACCATGGAAGTTATTATTTAGAGAATTCAATACCTTATACACACAACACACGTGCGTGCACACCGTGCATGTCTGCGTGTGTATGTGTATTTGTGGGTGGTTGTGTTGTGCTCTGCATTTATCTACTTTGGACAATGACTGGCACACTTTCTTTGACAAGCCTGCAAAGTGTGCTCAGTGTAGTACCTGTTCAGCAATAAGACGTTGTTAGTGGAAGCATGTTTAAGGGCAACTCTAAGTTTGTGCCTATGTTCGCGTGTATGCATGCAGTCTCTTCATCTTCAAGGTGCACCTTTGTGTTGTGTGTGCGTGTGTGTATATCCTACACACTTTAGCTTGTACAATAAGAATACCTATACCTAATCTCAGACATGTAAAGAGGTTTGTTTCTCCCTTATAGATTGTTGGTATGACCGGGTCCCATGACAAACGTTCCCCAAGCAATCTAAAGTGTGTGGATTCCTCCACGCCTAAGAAGCCTTCTAAGTATATTCTTCACATATCTTGGAATGATCGGATTTTAAGCTAAATACATAAAACGGCTTCCATAGTAAGTTACTTTTGCCACCCAAGAGCTGCTTACTTACGTTACTCCATTTGTCTTCCAAGAATCCATATAAACTCAGAACAATCTATGCACATTTCATAAACTCAATAGTTTATATCATAAATGGCTACAAAACCAATTATATATGCATTTCTTTTTCACATTCTTGTATTGAAGTCGTATAGTTTGGACGTGCAGACAGTTCTTGAGACAACTAGTGCAGATAACAGTGCTGGGTTTCATATCATTCACAGGGATGCACCTAGGTCTCCACTTCGAGTCTCTCCCACTCAAATATCTGGTTCAACATCCAATTCTCTTAACGTAAATCCTTTCAAAGATGTAATAACACACTTCCAAGCTCTACAAACCCGAGTCAAATCTGCACAGTCTAGGAATCATCACCATAGCAACCATGGTAAGCCTAACCTGGTTCTTTTTCCCTTGGTAATATATTTACTTATTTTACATTGATTTCAGCAATGCAAAACCCAGTTGTGACACTTGGACAGGCTGGTCTAGAGTACTACATGCCAATGCAGATAGGAACACCAGCAACGGAAGTAACCCTCATAATGGACACAGGAAGCGACGTTTCATGGATCCAATGTACACCATGCAAGGACTGTGTCCAACGCTAAAGCCTCCGTTCAACCCTAAACATTCCAGCACCTTCCACCCGCTCCCGTGTGCGTCTTCCACGTGCAAGACGGTGTATGAAGGTGTTAAGCCTTCTTGCAGTCCGTCCGGTAAGACCTGTCTCTTTGGAGTACAATATGCCGATGGTAGCTTGAGCTCCGGTCTGCTTGCGCTAGAGACCATCTCGGCGAACAGGTAAGCATTAGGTATTTTATAATCTGCATCTACATAAGTCATGCAGGTGTAGAGGACTGAACTGCAGACCCACAGAGGTGGTAAACGTAACCATCGGTTGTGCCAGTGTCGATCGGGAGGGTGTACCGACGGGAGCTACCGGACTTCTGGGTATGGACAGGAGACCGATATCATTCCCCTCGCAGATGAGTGCTCGATATGGAACAAGTTCTCGTATTGCTTTCCTAACAAGGTTACGCATCTGAATTCTTCAGGGGTCGTCTTCTTTGGAGAGTCTTCAATCTCACCCCGTCTACGGTACATACGTGCTTACACTCTTGAGGATTGGTGTATATGAATAAATAAGATTGTTGCAGGTATACACCGCTAGTGAAGAACAAGGCTTTTCCAGCTGCTTCATTGGATTACTACTATGTAGGATTGGTTGGAATAAGCATAGGAGGCTCGCGGTTAGCGTTACCAGATTCTAACTTCGCTATACAATCAACAGGGAGAGGCGGCACAATCGTAGACTCCGGGACTGCGTTTACTTGTTTAACAAAGCCAGTCTTTGAAGTTTTGAGTAGAGAGTTTCTGAACGAAACAAGCCACCTCACAAGAGCGGAGGACACGGACGGCTTCGCACCTTGCTACAGTGTGAGAAATGGTGAGGAGTTCGACTCTCTCCAAGTTCCAAGCGTGACTATGCATTTCTTGGATGGACTGGATGTGGTTTTAACCAAGAACAACCTTCTTATTCCCGTGACCGGAGACGGGGAACAGACTACTCTATGTTTTGCATTCAGACCAACGAGAACGTGCCATTTAATGTCATTGGGAATTATCAGCAGCAGGATCTGTGGGTCGAGTATGATCTTGACAATCTTCGGCTCGGGATGACCAGTGTGCAATGTGCTGCAGACTGATGTCTGAAGTGTAACGTAGAAACAAGGAATTTACATTTAAACACTTCAGTAATCCATTTAACACCTTTGCACGTTGCGTGCGTGTGTGTGTTAGAGATGTACAAGGTTTTTTTTTACATTATATATTTAAGTTTTGCATGCCAAACAGTCAACTTAATCTACACCTAACGTCAACAGGCAAACCTTAAACACTACCTTATTTCCCATATACTGCGTTTTCCTTGCCCTTTTCTTCATCATACCCTTTTTGTTTGTTTTCGTCATAAAAGAAAGAAACCGAAAAAAACTACTCTTTCTTTTGTCAATTTTCTCCCCCCTTATCGCCCTTTTTTCTCATTTTCCCCATTTTAAGCCCGCTCTAGTGGGAAACTCGTGTCGCTCACCAACTTGTTGTTAAGTTCAAAAAAACACCGGAATATCCCTCAGCATCTTCCGCCGTTATTTACGAAAAACTCGAAATCAGGATGCCTTACGCTTAGTTTCTTAAGCCAGGATTCTGCCGTGCCCTGTAAGTTACCTGCCAAGCGTCTCTCTACGCTCTCGACAGATGTCCACAATGATCCCCTTAGTTTATACGAGGCAAGCCCGAAGGATGGCAACACATATTTGTCAGATCTTAATCCGTTCCGACACGATCCTTTATTATAATGATGTCCACCTGCATATATTATAATGAAATGTCATATATTTATTACACATGCCCACACACACACACATATATATATATTATACATATATCGTACAATAGTACCTTCTAATGGAGTCCCCAGCATGTGGAATGTGAGGAAGCAGGCAGCCAAGTCTTGAAGAGTAGGTCCCGTGGGAATGCGATAAATTGGATACCTGGACCAAAATATGTCATATATATGTCATATAGTGCATTTTTTCATATATATATATAGATGTATATGCTCCACACACACACATACCATGCAATTGACATCCAACTTGTCGGAAGCAGATCCACACTCCGTAGAGTAGTAAGCTCTAGTGACTGGTGTGTCAAACTAGAAATCTATAATCAATAAAAACATTAGTAAAATATAAGGTGATAATTATCAATAATGAGTAATACATACCTTATCTACGAGTGGAATCCTGCTGTATGGAACCGCTTCTTCAAAATACTCAAACAGAAGCTCACCACCACAGTTCTCATCGTCTTCCATGAGCTCATCTTCAACCGTAGAAAGAGAAGAACATCGACGGATGAGATCTTTCCTTGTGTACTCCCTCCAAGTACATTCACTCTGCCAGTTAAAACTTCTACTCCTGTTATGGTAGTTCCCCAGTTCATTCTCACCATCACTGCTACATTCACTGCTAGCATCACTCTCCTCCCCAAGCTTCCTGTATATACACAATTTTGAGTATATATATACATACATAGCTGTGTAAGATCAATATGGTACTTAAATATATGATAAATAATTAAACTTATAATGATCTTGTCGCTTTGTATCTCCCGGCCGTGTGAAATAAGTACCATAATATCACATGTATATTATATAATGTCATGTAAGTTAACACGATATCAGATTTTTCTTCAGGATATGTCTTCTCCGTGTGTAATCAAACACTATTTCAGATAAACATGTATATATAATATAGTGTTACACAATTATAAAATATTCTATACCATGTTTCACATCTTCACACGAACTTGTTGCACTTATATTCATTCAGCAACTTACACTCACACACACATATGCAATGAACGAACATTATAGCATGTGTATACACCCACATATGACGAACATTGTTTATACCTGAACCTGAGATGGGGACGAGCAGCAGATCGAACGTAGAGCTGTAGAGCTGACAAATACGGTACGTAATACTGTACAACCGTATCTTCACCGTTTAGAAGGAGCGGAACACCCGCTCCGTAGGCGCTCCACTCGTCGTACGACTCCCACATGTCTCCCAGGCAGTAGAATGGTACAGACTCTGTATCTGTCGATCTACACCTCTTCGAGCTGTCCCATAAACAACTCTGTATTCCGAAGAATGTCATACACTACAAAGACAAGCATTATACACATACCTTGGGAAGGAATTGAGCTGGAACAGAAGGCATGGTGTGCTCCAAGAACTGACTGAGATTGGAAGAGGCAAGATCATTGGGTTTCTGGCTTACAGAGTGTTCCAGCAGCCTCGATTTGTACGAATTCATCTTAAGTTACTTTTCTAGATCGAATTCACAATACCCAGATCAAAGCTAGAGTTCTATAGTCAAATTACACACGATCTTCATATATTCTGGACGAAATTGAGTATTCTATATCTACTGATCGATCAAGAGCAAGAAAAGAAATCTAATTGATCAGAAATTCACTCCGGTGCACCTCCTGGCTATGTATACTACAGGATGGATATCTCAAACAGAGACTCTCACACTCGGAACAGAGAATACAGCCTCTCACAATTGCAAACAAAAACACACGAGGACCGACGGCCGAGATCCACTAGAGGTGTCTGTGAGATAGGGTTTCCATGTGGCACGTTTTGAGCCGTCTGGCCCGGAGTACGATCAATGGTATCGTGTCGCCACATAAAACTGCCCTAAACAACAAATGTGGTGGTCCCGGGTTCGAGTCACAATGTACAAATTCTTAGCTACATTACGGAAGATTTCGGATATGGTTTGCGAGGTTTTCAATAGGAGTTGCACCTAACATAAGTTTTGTTACTGTCAAAGTCCACGGGTCAATCAAACAATTAATTACAGAGAAGATTCCCAAGAATAAATCACTTTGACTGTACACGTGGATCCCAGGGAATTTGATTTCTCTGATGACGTGGCATGCTTAGAGTCTACCACGTGGCATGTAAGCAGATTTTGTGGATACTAGAGGATGTCCTTTTGCATATTCGGCATATTCTATCACGTTGTTCGATAGCGAAACTTCACCAGACAGCTTATTAGACTATTATATAGTATTATCTATACAGAAGTGATTATCCTAGGAATATTCAGAAGCATATTCTATGCAAGCCCACCACCATGTACTTAGAATCACATGTCAAATGTAGCCTTTCTTGACTTGGAAAGCTTTAATATTATTATATTATTATAAACATATTAAATCAATATTAGAAATTTCGACAAAGACATGTTATATAGATAAGCATGAGTAACATTTATTTATTAGAGGTAAATAAAAACATTTAACTTCATTATATAATAATTATTATAACAATAAGAAGCCTGTAGCATAGTTTTGTCAAACCTTAGATTTGATATTAACAAATAAATAATATATAATAAAAGATAAAGAACTTTTATTAAAAGTACAAACCGTAAATTATTAAACTTAATACTTAATATTCTACACTAGTACATATAAATTATATTTAATTAAATTGTTTATATATATGTATATGGTTGTTCAAGTAGTCTACCTAAAACAGGTAAGTTTTTTCAACATTGGACACATGTGAATGATGTTGAAAGATTTGACAAAATCAAACCACCACACACACACACACACACACACTATATAAGGCAAACTAGTATGATATGTGTGTATGACTGTGTGTGCGTGCGTGTGTGATTCATTGTTTCACCAGTAATAATAGTATTAAGTAAACTGTATAATCAAAAGCTGCTTTTAGTGGTGGGAATCGAAATAACTTTGTCGGGTTCCACGATACAAACTTTGTATTTTAACATTAATAATTGTCAAAATCTATGATAGTTCTACTAATTATTCATAATGTCTTGTGTTATCCAATGAAAAAAAACTATTGTGATATTAGATTCCCATTATGTTACTATTGTCCATCCCATAAGTGTGGAAATATCACGAGTAATGAGAATATTTGTTAGTTATTAAAGTATATTATATGACGTAATATAATCTGTATTAAAACTACACTAACGTAAATATTGTTTGCCATGACGTAGTTAAGAAAGTGCATAATTAGTTATTAGTGCGGTGGCTGAGTTTATTCAACATCGTACTTTACGATATTTAAACAAAACTTCAAATTAAATTTAAATCGATGCCGGTGGCTGAGTTTATTCAACATTGTACTTTACGATATTTAGACAGCAACTTCAAATTAAATTTAAATTGATGACTTAAGCATACTCCAAACTTAAATCGATGACTTAAGATATTGACTTAAACTCGAATGATGAGTTAAGATCTTCTTTTAGATTTTAACACATGTTTCAGTTTAAGTCACTATCTTAAGTCATCAATTTAACGAGAACTTAAATCTAACATTATACATAACTTTAAGTATTGGTGTGAAAACACTCTAAATTATAAGTTATAAGGAAGATAGATTGCGGAAGGGAACTTATTAAGATATCCAAAACACGGTAACAATTACTTAAACAACAACAAATAATCACCGTTAAGATATCGGTATAATGTACATGAACTTGATATAGTAAACATAAGGTAGATAGTGTCAAACTTCATTATTTAATAAGTTCGATAAGACTATAGTTTTTACTATGTTTATTTACAATTAATAAATATTATATCGAACCTGTTTATCATCCGTATCATCCTTTTTCGAAAAAAACACCTGTATCCTAAACCATAGAATCAACTGTACGTGACTCCGTCCCTCTAGGACGTCGTTTAAAGCCTTTTGGCATCTGTAGATATGGACACGTCAAAAGGTGTGTGCGTGGAGAGAGAGAGAGAGTGTATTATTGCTCTACGAATATACACGTAGTGTTAAGAACAGCAAAGAAGTAATAATAATATATTTAGATAATAACAAATATAAGTTTCAATCACATTTTCGTTAAGCTCAAAAATAATTTCAATTCCAATAATATATTATATCTTAAACTTATATTTCTCTTAATTCATAATCATTGTAGGATATTTTCAAAGTGTTATATTATACAACATGTATATATAAATTTTTTTAATTTGAAAAGATATACTTCAATGTGGAGTTAGATCACAAAGGAAGGTTTGTGAAACTCACGTTTGTTGCGTAATATAACGATATTAAAAGTAGTTCTATCGACCAAAACTTATATATATATACACACATATATATATACATGCCCACACACACAGATATATATATATATATATATATATATATATATATAGTAAGCAAATAACTAATAGTTAAATATGATTGTGTAGTATATTTAGAGAAGTTAAAGAAAACTAACCTCCACGGCATATGATCCAGAAACATGGAAGGCGAAACCACAATGTCCCTGAAGCTATCCCTGTCACGCAGAATCGCCTTGTGTTGTCTCCTACGTCCCGTACCCGTTCTACTAAACCTACTACTCCAAGAAACCCAAGACCTGCAGGAATTCCCAAAAGAACCTGGTGAAGTACCTGAGGTACCAGAAGAACTCAACTGGCTCACGGAAGATTCCAGAAATCCCGACGAATTCCGTAGAAGATGAATGACCAGTCCCGGCATTACAAGCTCAACGGGCCACATCTGTTGTAAGTCTGGTCCCGGCTTGAAACCAACCATGTCGTTCTCTTCTTCATTTGGCATTCCATTGTTAAGCAGTTCGCCACTTACTAAACCTCTCATAAACTCGCCCTTTCCGTCGACTTCATCTTCCATTAGACAAATTTCTTCGTCCTTCTCTTTACCTGCCAACATAAACATTAGAAAACTCACAATAACTAACGGCTCGCTAATCATGCGTAAGGTTTATTAACCCAAGAATCATAAATGCAAATCTAGACTCAGTACTTGTATATATATACCGACACGCATAAATATAACCCTAACGAAGATATATATGATATTTAGATTTAAAATATTCCAACCGACTTCCTCTTCATGAATGTGATTACTCTCCGTTCCTGCACGCATCCAGAAAAGTCCGACGTCAGAACCGCGTAACACATATACACACGCACACACAAAACCCTGAATGCACCCGCCACGCCCCCAGAGAGAGGTGTTTGTCGAAAGAATCGAAAACACATACAAAAAGCTGCTTGACACTGAATAAATACATTCACGTATATATAGATATATATGAATGTGCATATATGTTTGTGCAAGTATGCCCTTACCACTACAGACTATGGGCATTCCCACGACCGTGCTGGAAATTTTATCACTATCTTTAGGCATTTCCATGACGCAGTGGCATGCATGATAACAAAGAAAAGCTCCACCTTTAATCCTGTTCTCAAATCTCCGACGCCTATGCTGTTGCTGTTCTACGTGCTCGTTGTTGCTGTTACTGTTAATATTGTTGTCATTATATACATTATGCACACCCATATACATGTATTTCTATATAAATAATAAGCACACACACGCACACACGTGCATGTATACAGATGTTGAGGTACACATGTGCGTGTGCTGTGTGTGTATGTATGTCTGACGCTGCCGTGTATGCATACAAATATGCACGTACACAGCTTGTCTCTTTGTCCGTGTCTATATGCCTCTTATACTTACTGTATATATACATATAATTTCTCGCAGACATAACTCAATAATACAGAGTGTATATATAATTGAATACGCACAATACCTCGTTTCATTGGCGTTCGGCTTCATACATAATCTCCTAGAACCAAACAGTCGCCTTGCAAGCCTGGCTATGACAGCTGAATCGGCGTCTGAATCTTCGGCTAACGCCCGTAGAGAAGCCGCACGCAGTCTCATCAACGATGCCACTGAAAGCCGTGATGAAAATTCATCGTTGTACACAATGCTGTACCAAAAAAGCGCATAAGTTCCCGCGTGTGTGTGTGTGATTCTCGAAGAAATAATTCTAAAATGAGTGTTTTATGTACATTATATGCTCTCCTTACGCAAACTACACATGAAAGTTACCTTGTTACGAAACCAGAGCATGCTTCGGCTATGACCGAGTCAACACACGGCAACACACCATATCCATAAACGTGTAAATTCGGGAAACGATGCCATAGCTGCATATAACAAGCTTGAATAAAGTAAAAACAAACGTACATATACATATAGATATACATTAAAGTATTATATATATCAGTTAATAATTGTACCATCATTCCTGCAAGTGCTGCAATTGAACCCCCAAGCGAATGCCCAACAAATCTAAGAGAATAACCTTCACATCTTCCACCAGGACCTAGTATGGAGCTTAAGAAACCGATTTTCTTTCCAGATCCTCCTGTAAACAAGAAATATATAAGAACATAAATATACATGTAAGGCATAGGTATATGGACGCTTGAAACCCCACAACTGTATCTGTTTATAACTAATATTAATAGAAATGTTTGAGGTCTTCTATTTAAATTAATTAAGAAAGAAATAATATGCTTACCAGTTTGATCATATTCTGGAGGACAATCTTCAGGGCTGTCGAGTTCAAAAGCAAGCTCTCTAGCTGCCGAAACTACGCCTCCATGCCCGTAATGTGGTGTTGAAGAAACAATCTCTTCTTTCATTCTATCCGACAGACCACCGGATCTGTAATCAATTGATATACAAATACAAAACACAGCAAATAAGCCATGGTATTAAAGATAATATACAGCCCACACACAGATACACACACTTACAGGAGTAAGCCACGAATTTCAGATTCAGATAAAACACACTCACGTCCCAAACCATCAGTTAAAAGATCTTCAGGTGTCTCAGTACCACGTACAGCAACCACAACACTCTTAAACTGCTTAAGTTCGATGACGAAGTATACCGTTTCTCTATTTCTCTGTAATCAATAAATAAATGAATTAACAGCTATCAGATAAGTGTATGCTTAGCTATCAATTACCTGGTGGACTCTTCCTTTTAACAAAGCTTCAGGCGGGACGTGAGCAGTACCAAGAAATGCCGCTGCATGACTCTCCACCAATTATCACCATCTAGCTTAGGTCTCCTGTAATTAAAACTCGGTTAAAGTTCAGGTGTATTAAAAATTATACATTCAGTACATGAAGTTAATAATTTTAGTGATGCAAAACATGAGAAATCGTACTTCCTACGGTTCCATATCGTGAAAAGTCCTTGTCTGTACAACCATGCACAAGGGAAAAAGAAAAGGTTGCGTCCGATATCCAATAGAGGGCCCTGAAAAGTTTCTCACAAATAAGGAAGGTAACTAATATATATATATGTAAGCTTCACCTATAACATATTGACTTATATTATTTAATTTAACGTACCGTATAAGCAGCGACTGCATATGGATGTAGCACGGCAGCTTCTTTCATCAAAGCCTGAGGAGCAGGAGGAAAATCAATTGGAAGTGGAGACTTTGGCCTGCGTGTACGTAGAAGAGCAACACCTGAAAATGAAGAATGTATATGACACATACGTACATAAGTGTGTGAATTCATAAATATGTCTGAATGATATTAGCCTTAAGAAATGTGTGTGCGTGTAATGATGGGCTTCAAATGACCATACTTAGCTTTACAAATATGCCATACTACAAACGGAAGAGAGAGAGAGTACCTGCAAGAAACTCTAAATGGCTTGCTCCAGCAGCACGGTAGGCAACAAGATCAGAAGTGCAGCTACAGAATCCACTTCGTCGTCATCCATTTTAGACCTAATAAACTGTCTCGTTGTGTGTGTGCATGTGTGTGTGTATGTGTGTGTACACAAGAGTCGTATGTCTGTTAAATAGCATCACATCACTTACATGTATCGGGAACGTCCCAAGCAGCATAATATCTCACGAATCCCATGATCAAACATTTCTCGGTAGTGAGCCCTCCAGGCCTCATTTTGCATCTCGTATAATGACCTCCAAGATAAAACATCGGAACCGACACAGCATTGCGCAAAAACTAAAAGCCATGTTATGATTGGAAGCATAACAAGAGTGTGATGCAGCAAATCTTGTGAACCAGAGCCTGTATAACACAATGAACAAGTATCATTAAGAGTGTACATGAGTAAGTAAGTATAGCTTTAACATCATCAATATACTATGACGTGGTGGTCCCTACACTAAAATTGAACAAATAGAATGAAACAAAAACAACAAGAGAGAGAGGAAAATTAAAAAGCTACCCTCCTCACCAGAAAAGCAGAATGAAGAATGAGCATTTCTTACGGCCAAGAAACTGAGGTAGCATGCTCCACTGACCTGTAAAAATGTGACTATTGCACCAAATCTGCCCCACCATAGCCATCTCTTGTACCACAACTGCACCATCATCATCACATATGAGGCATAAATACACCATAAAATCAAAAAATACAAAACAAAATCAGTGCAGCCACCAAGCGTGGGCCTTGTTCACGTGAATTAGCTATCATTCAAGCCACCTATGGATTCTATAAATCTTAACATCATGGTGCTTTTAAATTTGAAGTATAATATCATCATATATGAAATACATATATATCACTCACCCGCCTTTGAATCTTTGTAGCAACAGCAGTCGGAGAAACACGATTCTGAACCTGGGAAGCCGGAACATGTTCTTCAGCAATCATAGTAACAGCAGTAGCCGCTTGACAGAGTCCGGTACCAACAACCCACGCAATCCGAATGCATGCCGCGCTTGCAACAATAGCCGCAGCAAAAACGAGAGATCTCGGACATCCGCTTGAGCTCGACGCAAGCGCGACCACCATAGCCAATGCAGAAATCCCTACATGAAGCACCAGCGTGATCACAACAAGAACCCTAAGCGCTCTCATGGATCTCCATCCCAGCTTCTTGTACACGCCTTCCTGCTCGTCCGACTCAATTCGGCTGCTTCTAGCTGCTGCATCCGGCATGGATTCGTGATGTGCTCGCCTATTTCTACATGGGTACACTCTGGATTCTGCTTCGGATTCCCTTGATTCATCCCCAAAGAGCTGCATTACTTGTGCATTTCTGCATTTCTCTTCGTGCTCATCGGATTCTGTAGCTCCCGCATCCGCCATGGATGAATCTGTGCTGGGAAGTAATCTGCATCGAGGGACTGATCTAAAGCTTCGTACTCACCGCCTGCCGGCCCGCCATTGGAGCCATCTCTGACGAAGAAACCTAAATACAGAGTCCTCATTTATGAACCCTAACTTGAATTCGGCCATTTAAGAGGGTTACCGTTGATAAACGTAATTGAGTTTAATGTTAAGTACTATTCTTTGTACGAGTACTATCGGATAAGCGTAAGTTATTATTTAAAGAGTATATAGATGCCTTGTTTTGAGTCAGAGGTCGTAGTTAATAAAATTAAAAAAGTATCGTCAAGTACATAAAGTTTAATTTTTAACATCTGGCATTGAGAAACAGAATCATAGTGATTCCCCTCACGAGTAAAGTTTGTTTAATATATTATGACACGAGATACAGATGACGTGTCCGCTAACAAACAGTTTAACGAATCAAACCGACCAATTATTCGTCAAATTTGTTATTGCGTCGACATCATAACTTATTCGGTGTAACATAATACACAAAGAATACTGTTCAACGCGACACGGTTTTTAAAATGGCTTATGTTGTACCGTGTTTTATAAATATTATAGAATAAGATTTTTATGGTAATCCAATATAGTCTAAAAATGTTTAATATATTATTCAACAGCGTTGAATTTTTAAACTGGTGGTCAACGTATTCGCGAACTAGTGACAAACTTTACATGACTGGTTAAGAACCTAAAACTCAAGTATTATTTTCATGCTGGTAAAAACATGTCAACGATGGTCAAAGAAAATCTTGACATTAAATGTTAGTTAAATAATGGTCAATATATGGTCAGAAAAATATCAACATCGATCCACATTTAGTTAACATTAGTCAACTCTATTTGTATGGTGGCTATTATTCACACACAACAACATCATATATATATATATATATAAATGTAGATATGATACTGGTGGAAGCAAGGAATCGCTATTATTATTTAGGTGTGGTTGTTGAAGAAATCATAATTGTGGCTTTTCAATTATATCATAATGAGTTTGTACAATGTAGTTAAAATGTTTGGATGGAAGTGGAATCTTTGCTTTACTAAGTACCAATCAAGATTCAAAGAAGAGTCATTATCAAACATCTTAAAACCACAAAAGTGTAAGTAGAGGAAGGTATGGGGTTTGTGCCATGAGAAAATTCAACATGGTACATATATGCTTGTATATTATACTATGTTGTATGACCTAGCATATTCTATTAGAGAATTAAGATGTTTTTCACTCTTTTTTATTCAGCAAAATTTGAGATTAATTAGCCTTTGAAATTATTTATTTAATTCATATCAGGTGATGACTGTTGAGTGTAACATTTATCATGTGATTATACATCAAAGGTTCAAATCTTATATAATAATATACACAAAAAGATGCAATTGAGACTACTAGGGTATAGAGATGTTGGTATGGAAGAGATGTGTCATAGTTCTAACCTGGTGAGTTGACTACCTGGGTAAAGATTGTGGGATATGTGGGCAAAAAGACTCAAGCGTAACTGAGTCATCATGACCAGGGCCCTCTCATAAATACCAATTGGTCCTTTGCCTAGTTGGCATAAGGGAGAAGGAAAGGTTGTGACATTTGGTATTAGAGCGGTCCCGAGTTCGATTCTCATTAGGGGATGAACTTAATTAAACCCCTCGATCACATGTGTACAACCAAGCGGCTCTGTGACAGCTTGCGGGCCCGATTGGCAGCTTGGTTTTGTGATCGCCTCTGGCCCGATTGACATGTGATGCGAGTCCGATTGACAGCTTGGTTCTGTGATCGCCTCTGGCCCGATTGACATGTGATGCGAGTCCGATTGACAGCTTGGTTCTGTGATCGCCTCTGGCCCGATTGACATGTGATGCGAGTACAGCTTGCGGGCCCAATTGACATGTGATGCGAGTACAGCTTGCGGGCCCGATTGACATGTGATGCGAGTACAACTTGCGGGCTGGGTTGCGAGTCAAGCCTCTGGCCCGATTGACATGTGATGCGAGTCCGATTGATAGCTTGGTTCTGTGATCGCCTCTGGCCGATTGACATGTGATGCGAGTCCGATTGACAGCTTGGTTCTGTGATCGCCTCTGGCCCGATTGACATGTGATGCGAGTACAGCTTGCGGGCCCGATTGACATGTGATGCGAGTACAACTTGGTTCTGTGATCGCCTCTGGCCCGATTGACATGTGATGCGAGTACAGCTTGCGGGCCCGATTGACATGTGATGCGAGTACAACTTGCGGGCTGGGTACAGCTTGCGGGCCTGATTGACATGCGGGCTGGGTACAGCTTGCGGGCCTGATTGACATGTGATGCGAGTACAACTTGCGGGCTGGTTGCGAGTCAAGCGTAAGTAGAAACGCCTCTGCTCTATGATTGCCTCTGGCCCGATTGACATGTGATGTGATGGCTGCACGCTTGGCTCTGTGATTGCCTCTGGCCCGATTGACATGTGATGCGAGTACAGCTTGCGGGCCCATTGATATGTGATGCGAGTACAACTTGCGGGCTGGGTTGCGAGTCAAGCGTAAGTAGAAACGCCTCTGCTCTATGATTGCCTCTGGCCCGATTGACATGTGATGTGATGGCTGCACGCTTGGCTCTGTGATCGCCTCTGGCCCGATTGACATGTGATGCGAGTACAACTTGTGGGCCCGATTGATATGTGATGCGAGTACAGCTTGCGGGCTGGGTTGCGAGTCAAGCGTAAGTAGAAACGCCTCTGCTCTATGATTGCCTCTGGCCTGATTGACATGTGATGTGATGGCTCCACCTTCTGGAGAAAGGGCATGAATAGAAACGCCTCTGGCTGCACCTTTGGAGGAAGGCATGTAGCAACCCCTTGAAGTCTGTGGATGAGGGTATCCACTTTCTCCACCCATTAGTAGCAACCCCTTGAAGTCTGTGGATGAGGGTATCCACTTTCTCAAATGGGTGGAGAGTGTCATAGTTCTAACCTGGTGAGTTGACTACCTGGGTAAAGATTGTGGGATATGTGGGCAAAAAGACTCAAGCGTAACTGAGTCATCATGACCAGGGGCCCTCTCATAAACACCAATTGGCCCTTTGCCTAGTTGGCATAAGGGGAGAGGGAAAGGTTGTGACAAGATGGGTCATGAACATAAGCAAGTGCAGTTCTGTCCAACCACTCAATGAATTGGCTTGGGGGCACTTGGGTGATCTTTTGTGAATTGTGGTTGTGAGTCACTTGGATGAAGAGATGAAGTAGGATGCTAGCTAGGTACATAGCAATCCATAGATAACAACAAGTCTTCATCATTTCTGTGTTGTTGGCTTGGTTAAAAATTGAGTGCATGCTGGAGTAGAGGCTACTCCCTCCTCTATTGGCTCCCTTCTCTATTGAATGGAGGTTGGCTCCCTTCTTTATTAAATCGAGGTTGGCTCCTTCCTCTATCAAGTTCACGTTCAATTGTAGACATGTCTAGTTGCTAGTTCAATTGTAGGCATGTCTAGTTGTTGGTTAAACCAAGGCTGAAACTCCATTGTGCTTGGTACATAGAAAATATTGTCATTAAAGTCCTCACTAAGCCTTGGTGTTGTCCTCCTTCGAGATTTCCCAGCAATGATGTTAGCTTGTTTGGCTGCTTATGCAGCAAGTCATGCTTCCTTTTGAGTTGCTGTTTCAATTGCTACTTGAGCGCGTGCTACCTTCTTGAGTTCTCGTTCAACTTGTTTAGCTTCAGCTACTACATGTTTAGCCTCAATAGATTGCCTATGTTTTCCATTTGTTGAAGGTACTCAATTTCCTGAAGTATAACTCCATGTTGTAACTTTACACTGAACTTGTGCTTGCTAGGGGGATTGGCTTGTGTTGTTGCTAGTGCTAGTGCTTGAGGTGGTAATGGTGTTGGTGCTAGAGGAGGTGGCATGATCTCTTCATCATCCTCAAGTCTAACATTGATATCAACCTCAAAAGCTGGAGTTGAAGGTACATCCATTTGAACATCATGATCATTAAAAGTGTTTTGTGCTATGTTGCAACCTTCATTTGGTCCAAACTTATTGTTCATCTTCTTTGCATTAAGTGGCCAAATTTCCTATTGCTGCAAATTCAACTGTAATATTACTTGGTCCGAGTGCTTTTTGAAGTTCTCGAGAGGCAAGTCCAACAACTTCTGCACATTGCATCGATTGGCCCATGTTCTACATCATTCAAACTGCTCGCTTTTGTCTAAAATATCTTTTGAATGGTGAGAAGATTGCAACATCTAGTGGTTGCATGTGATGCAAGCAATGTGGAGGTAAAACAATAATGTCAATTCCCATCTCCTTTGTAGTACTAATAGCTCTTGTCCTCAAGTGACTCCCATGACCATCACAAATTAGTAAATGGCGTTGTTGCTCATTGCATCCTCCAAAATTTGTGTAGCGAAGTGTTGAAGCCATTGCACAAAGAGTTCATTGCTCATTCATGCTTTCTTGCTTGTTGCAATTCATGCATTAAGCTCACATTATTGAAGTGCAGAGCCATCAGCTCAAGAACCTTTGAAGTTGTACAGCCTTAGGATCCAATCTCTTGCTGCGTGTAGTCAAAATGGTAACCCACTCTTTTCCATTTGGCACTTGATTGACAACATGTCTATTGCCCTTCAAAGCAAGAACTCTACAACTAGTAACATGGCCTATAGCCACACTTGTTTCATTAGCATTCCATATTCGATATGGTGAATAAAAAGAAGAATGGTATGTCTTTTTGTAGAAAGTATTAACATTCTCAGGTGAGAAGGCATGTGCTCTAGCTTGTTCTAGAGATTGAGAACTACGAAGGACAAGCTACGGGTGTCGTTTGCTGAAATGAATGTACTAACATTTCTTAGGTATCTTCTTTAAATTCTTTTTCTGTTTTTTTTGCAATTTTGGTAATTTGCAGGATGAACTCCATTCTAGTTGCAGGGAAATCTCCATTGCTATTGTTGAGTTGCCCAATCAATAAGCTCTTGTTCTTCATCAGCATCTAAATGGCAAGGAGGGCCTTGATGTTTCGACATAGTGATCCCATAGAGCTAGTTCCTCAAAGAGGTTCGTGAGATACTTGATGAAGCAGTTGCTTGATGGATAGACATCTCTCATGATTCGATCTTCTCAATTGTTTCTAGAATTTCTTCTTTTGTCTAGGTACTAGCTTTTTTTTTTTTTGGTAGGAGGACTTGTAGCAGGCAACTCCTCTTGTTAAGATGTTTCTTGCTGGATCTTTACAGGGTTCCTCATTTTGTTTCCTCATCAATAGTCTAAGTTTAGAGATTAAAATGGAAGTGAGCTATTATAATAACAAAGAATCATAAAATACTTACCATTGATAATAAGTGTGCAGAATGACGAGCAGCTCTAGCACCACAAGAGGTCTCTCCATCTACCCTGAATGAAGGATGTACAGTGTGTGATGAAAGTTGAGATCTTGCCTTTGAGCATACCAAGAGGTCAAGCAAGTGTGACTACCACATAAATGCAAGTGTGATTGCCACAAAAAGGATGAGGGCACAAAAAGGATGAGGATACAGAAAGGACAAGGGTAAGCAAAAGCCCTCTTTCACATCTTCACACCTAACTTGCCATGTTTGACACAAAATTCAAATATTGAGTGGGACTCTTATGTATTAAACCATGTTTATATGTCGTCATATGGATTTATTATGAACAAAAATGTGATATTCATATAAAACATTTGTGATGACCTCATAACACAAATGTAAAATCCCTTTGGCAATATATTCATATTCATTAGTCAATTTAAAGATTAATGCTAATCATATTTCTTAGTAATTTTCTAGTCATGATTATGACCTTGGTCATAAACTCCATACCCTTCTCTATGTCTCCACCATTAAGGTGTCAAAACAAAAAAAGCCATGATCGAATAAGATTGCACAAGATTCTATACTACACATGATTGCCAACACATATATATGAGCATGAAGCAATCTTACAAACACAGACCACATATCACTAGTTGTATTGGAGTGAAAAGGTGCAACATGTGTATGGTGCCCTAAGTCAAGCTATTGACATAAATGGTCAAAATGACAAAAATTGGGGTCTAGTGTTTGATAAATGTATTGCATGCACAAAGGCATGGTATACGATATTATATAGTATATCATTTTTGAAGTAACATTCAAATACATGTACTTTTAATTTAATATCTTGTTAATATGTGTAATTCAGATGCAAAAGCAATTGGATGGACAATGCAAGATGTGTTGAACATGGCAACTGTGAATTGAATAAAACAAGGTCATATGTCTTGGTAGTTGTGCAAGTAATTAGAGATTTAGTGGACATGGCGGTTGACTCAATGCCCCATAAGAACTGCCATGTCCTAAAGATACATCAACATACACATCAATTTGTGAAAAAATCAATGAAATCCTAAAGCTAAAAGGCATGTTCACCTTCAATAAGCTATGGAACTCCGAATTCAAGAATATCACTATTCAGCTTCACCAAATGCGATAAGTGCATCTTTATCAAAGTGAAGATCTAGGCTGCCAAGAACATAGTTGAGCTCGGAACATAGTGTTAACAAATGCATATCCACATCAATGAGCAAAAGAGTTGACGAAGTGTGTATTATGCAAACCGGCAACAATCATCATAAAATTCATTCAAATACCTTTGTGTTATTATTGATATAATGGATAAGCATAAAACTTGTGTTCCAAGGTTAGAGCAAACATCAAAGAGTTGCCATGGAGAAATGCAATTGCCTATCACATTATCTGGGATATTAACACATGGCCATAGAGATGGTATGTAATTTCTCATTGCCACAATGCCCAAGTGACCCAATCTTCACAATTGGGTCACTTTCCAAGTGTTTTGTGAGTTTCAAAAATCATAAAAAAGGACACACTATAAACCTGAAGGACAACAATGAGTATAAATAACCCTTGCATTCAATTGTGATGGACCTAGGTTTGCTAAAAGTTTATGAAGAAATGAACAAGGCAAACTAAAACACAATGCCAACATCTTTTATTTATTCATCACCTTCACTATTAGAAGCTTCCACTTCACCTTCACTGCCAAAAGCTTTCACTTTGCCTCCACCGCCATAAGCTTTTCTTCACCTCTACCGTTCGAAGCTTCCACTTCACTTTCATTGTTGAAAGCTTTTATTTCAAACACTCATCCTCATCATTCACATTATTAAAGACCTGAAGGACAACAATGAGTATAAACAACCCTTGCATTCAATTGTGATGGATTTGGGTTTGCTCAAAGTTTATGAAGAAATGGACAAGGCAAACTAAAACACAATGCCAATATTTTTTATTTATTCTCCACCTTCACCATCAAAAGCTTCCACTTCACCTTCATTACTGAAAGTTTTTACTTCACCTCCACCACTAGAAGCTTTTACTTTACTCCACCATTCGAAGCTTTCACTTCACCTTCATCATTAGAAGCTTCTATTTTTTAGACACTCCATCCTCATCATTCACATTATTAACAAAAAAATTTATTGCTTTCAAATGGACCAATGTGGAAGTGAAATAAAAACTAGTTCATGTTTACCTAATAATGTTGGACATGTTTAATAAGATATTGAGAGTTCAATGTATATGAGAATAATTGTTATGTTTTCTTACTATATGTATATGACCTTAACGTTAGCACTTATACCATAAAATAGAAAGAAAATACCAAACTTATAATACTCAAATGCACAAAAAGAATAAAATTCCATAATACAAACTTGACAAAAACATATAAAAAAGTAAATTTAATAAAACAAATATGCATGGGGATATAAAAGAATTATTGTATATAAAATACACATGTATTAATATAGCATATAATGGCTAAAAATACAAATCTAAAATACATATAATTTCTAAATGTGTATCTTATTCATGTATTTAAAAAACAAGGTCCTTATGTACCTAGGTTAGGTCATACCATGGTTCAATGTTAGGGAATTGATGATTTTAGTAAGCATACATGCTTATGTTCAAAACAAGGGTGCTAAGCTTTATTCATTTACTCAATGGAGGCTAGGTTACATAATTGGTTGTGTTTGCAAGCACACTTGGTTGGGGGTGTTCATCATGAGGGTGTGTGAATATGTTTGGGGGTTAAATAATGTAAGCTTGTTATAAAGGCCCTTTCGAGAAACTTTCACGTGGTCAAGTGTTAAGGGTTGTCCAACTTTAGCCTTAAGGGTTTGCTTAATAGAACACTGATGTCTACCAATAACATATGCTCATGTTGTCAATAATACTAATCCTAGCTCAACTTGGCCACACAAACCCTTAAGGGTTAACTGTGGATCAAGTTACCCCTCGTAGTTATGCAGGGGTCATGAGGGTGATTTTTAGGTGTGTGGGATGATGTCTTAGCATTGAGCATGGAATATATGTGGAGTGCATGTCTTTTAATGGGGTTAGGGTATGAACCTATTTATGCAGGATCCTAAGTTTGCTAGGGTTATTTTTTGAGGTTGTAATGGTAGTCACTCTAGGGGGAGATAGGGAATGACCCTAAATCTCTTGCCTACTTGGGAATCTAAGCTTTATTGTAAGGGTAGTTAGTGTCATCTTTACTTCGGAAATTAATTGTTGTTAGCAATTGAAGTATATTGACGAGTCCTAGGTGTAGAGAAAATATGCCCACTTAGTACACTTGGGTATTTAATGATTGTCCTATTGAGTGTCGCTAGGCATTTACATAAAACCCTAAGCAAAGCTAGCACTTCCATCTAAAAAACTCTCTCTTCATTTTTTGTTTCGGTTAGATTCTTGGTTAGTTTCAATGAATTCAACATGTCGAATATAGATAGAAACACCCCTAGGGTTAACCTAACCCTAAGGTTGATCTAACGACTGCCCTAACCCCCCTCAAGCTAGGGTTTAGGGATTGATGGGTCATTAGGTTAAACTCACTAAGTATTAAAAAAAGATTTTGTGCCAATCCACTTTATAAAACATAAAAACAAAAGGGCCTCCATCACATAAATTAAAGTAGAGTAGGTGTAGGGAAAGCATACAAGAAACTAAGAGGTGTCTAGTTCCTTCTTCCTTATTGGCATAAGCTTAACTTATGTTATTAAAGCACATCCTTGTGCCACCCTAACTTCAAGCCTATAAAGGTAAGTCACACCCTAAGGGTAAGCTTACCCTTAGCATTGGCAAATTCACACTATTGTTCCCAAGTACGCCCATTTAAGTTGTTAAATAACTCCTTTCTTTTGATAACCCAATTGCACATCTAGAAGGTTTTATCAAAGTACATGTTTTGCTAGGTTAGAGGTTGAAGCTTGTCTCTAACATTCTCATCCACGCCAAGTTAAGAGTAGCTCTCATAACTAAGCAAGGCATGCATCCTAACTCACAATATGAGGATTATCCATGCCCTTGTCTAATTGTGAGCGTGAGATATTAACAAAGAGGTCTCATTACCATGCTCCTTAAGGGTTCATAAAAAGGGTTTTAGGGTTCAAGCCACATTCGTGGCACCAAGTGTAGTTCTTGAGTTTAAGGGGCTATGGCAAGATAATATACGTCTTGGGGAACAGTGTCACATGAACATATGACATTAAGCTAGATGGCATGTGATACAATGCCTAAGGCATGATCTTTGGGGTTGTGTCATGGGTTTAATGCCAAGGGGTTGGATATATTAATAAGCATTCATGCTTGTGATCTCATTAAAGTGCTAAGCCTTAGGCAGGTTAGATCTCATAACCGGGTGTGCTAACTGATGCACTTAGCTTGGGTGTGTTCTTCTATCTAAGGATTGAACAAACCAAACTCTTTAACATGAGGCTTTTTTGTGAAGCACTCACGGAATCGCGTGCTTAGGATTCTTCAAACATATATTTAGGAGTTTGCTTAGCATAACACTAATGTCTACCTCAAGTGCACACTTGTGTTGACACTAAGTACTAACCTCAAGTATAGGGTATAACTTGGCCTCATAAACCCTTAGGGGTTAATTATGGGTCAAGGTACTCTTGATCACCCTAAAGGGGTTGTACTCCCATGTGAGAGTGATTCCTTAAGAAGTAAATGATGATGTCTTAGATTTGTCATGATGGTATGTGTAAAACACATGTCTTCTTAGTGGGGTTTAGTGCATGAGCCCCTATGACAAAATCTTAAAGTCTACTCGCGTTAGTTTTTGAGGTTCAGAAGATAGTCATTCAATGGGATTTAGGGTGGGATCTTAAGTCTTATGCCAAATGACTACTTGGTAGCCACATATTATTACGTGTTGGCCCTTCTTGTTAAAACCTTGATAGTAAAGACTCAACATTACTTACACAAGGTGATGATGTTTTAGGTCAAAACTCTATAATTAAAAAATTTATAATAAGAACATGAATGTTAACATAATTTATAGATTTTTCATTATAAAAGGTTTTTTATTTGAGTTAATTATGAAGCATAAAGTGCATTATCCTTCTCTCTTTAGTTATAAAAACTAAGAGCCAGTTAGTGTTGCAAAAAAGGTTATTATGCTACTTAATTAAGTGACACATAATTTACATGCCACTGTGACACAAATTCTTCATTATAATATTAAAGTTTATAGGTGCATAATAAATATGTCTTTTTAATATGATAATGATGTCCACTTAATTTCCTTAATTAGTGGTTTTAAACTCATGAATATTGGTAAATGGGTTTTATTATAATAAAGTTAAGAATATAAGCTACAACTCACTTGGCAAACTCTCACACTAATATTTATTTATTTGCTTTTGTTTTTAACCTTTTTCATTTTCTTATAATAGTTAATAAGCTTGAATGTGCATATTTCACACTCATATTATAAATATAAATTTATGTATTATATAAACTAGTAAGCTATAATAAAATATTAAAGCATTATTAAATATATAAACAAACACACATCCATTTTCCTAGTGGAACACTTTTGCATGATTGTCATAGTGACATTTACTTTTACTTTGAAGTTGATTGTTATTACCTATTGAATTATGTGACGACCCTAGATGTAATAAAAAACAACCCCACTTAATGCACTTAGGTGTTTAGAGATAGTTTAAGAAACTCTAGGCGAAGATAACACTTACCTTTTAGAAAACTCTTCACCTAATTTGTATGTCTCGTTTAGGTTCATGTAGCTTTTCTAGCTAAATATGGCAAGTTTGGCATGTCAGTAAGAGTTAGGAACACCCCTAGGGTTGCTCAACCCCCCCTCCCTCCCTCAGTGGGTAGGGTTTAGGGGTAGGAGATATAAATAGGTCTTAAAGTCTAAGTATAAAACATTAACACTTACATTCCGTGCCAACCCACTTACTCAAATAGGAAAACAGGGAGGGTTTCAGTCACATAAATAAGGTAGAGTATATGTAGTGAGAGTTCTTAGGTTCAAAAGAAAGTTTGCTATTCTCCTACTGGTGCAAGCTTAGCTTGTGTCGTCAAGGCACAACCCTTTATTGTGCTGCCTCAATTTTCAAATAATAGGGGTTTGTTCCACCTTCTGGTTAACCTACCCTTAATGTTGGCAGGATTACACCCTTGAGACCAAGTACATTGTATCCAAGGAGTTAGCTAACTCCTCTTGTCCGATAACTGTCAAGCCACGATCTAAGAGCAAGGAGGCTTAACTCAAGAGCAGGACAAGAACTAGGAGACAAGGAGCAAGACAAGAACAAGACAAGAATGATCATAGAATGACTGGTGTTAATAATAACTAATTGTACAACAATTAGGTTGGAGCTTTTATATCATAACTCCAAGAGTTAATCTAGACATGAGCTAAAAATATACTCCAAGAGCTAATCTATTCATGAGCTAAAAAATAATGTTCCTTGTCCTATAGGTATATCCTGTAAGCATATCCTGTAGGCATATCTTGTATCTTGTATCCCCGTATCTTGTATCCTGTATCGGGGTCGTGACAGCACCTCCTCCCTAAGGACGAGTTCCATGAGTCCTAGGACCTGGTTTAGCAGGATAACACCGATGGAAGGTAGCAACCCTGGAAGAAACATGGAGTAAATTGGATGCAGGTTCACAAGTGCGATTAGTAAGCAAATAACCTTTCCAATCCACCAAGTATTGAAGTTGGCAGCAATGAAGATGAGAATCAAGAATGGCTGCAACTTCGTACTTAGTTCATCGTCAATGACCACATGAAGGGGAGGAGAAGAAGCATGACTAGGAAGAGAAGAAGGATGATATGGTTTTAACAAAGAGGTGTGAAACACAGGATGAAGTTTCATAATAGATGGTAGCTCTAGTCAGAAAGCTACAGGATTGGCTTCATCCGCAATCCTGTAAGGGACCAATTATTAAAATCCAACTTAGAAGAAGGCCTATTGGTGCGAATATACTGATGAAGAAGCCACACGAGATCACCAATCTTATATGTAGGTGCCGACTGATGATGAGCATCAACATGACACTTGTACCGTTCCTGTGCCTACTGAAGATGAACTCAAAAATCATCCTGTATATAACGAAAATGCTGGAGACGATCCTGTACTGCAGGAGCGAAAGAAGGAGAAGCATGAGGAGCAAAGTCAAAATGTGGATGGTAGCCTATAAGAGCAAAAAAAAGTGTCTGGCTTGTAGATGCGTGAACAAAGTTGTTGTAAGCAAACTTCGCCATAAGAAGAAGGTCCAACCAATTGTCCTGTTGGTAATTGATGAAGCAGTGAAGATATTGCTCTAAGGTCTGAATCGTGCGTTCTAACTGCCCATAGATCCGCTTTAACTTGTAGACTCCGGAGAAGCTCTTGCTAAAATTTAGACATGAATTGTGGGTCTCGATTAGAAACAATGCTCTCAGGAAGACCATGATGTCGGAACACTTCGCAGATCATCAACTCAGCAGTTGTCTGGCCTGTAATCATCTTGTTACATGGTAAAAAATGAACATGTTTGGTGAAACGGTTAACCACCACAAGAACTGCATCAAATCCACGAGAAGGAGGAAGATCTGTGAGGAAATCCATAGAAATGGATCTTCAAAGAGCAGAGGAACATGAAGAGGACGAAGAAGACCAGAGGGTACGTGATGAGGCATCTTCAACTGTTGCAGGTGTCACAACTAGAAATCGGGGAGTTATGAAATCAGTTACTATCAAACTGTCAAGCCACGATTGAAGAGTAAGGAGGCTTGACTCAAGAGCAGAACAAGAATTAGGAACAAGACGAGAACATGAAACAAGGAGCAACACAAGAACAAGACAAGAATGATCGTAGAGTGACTGGTGTTAATAGTAACTGATTGTACAACAATTAGGTCGGAGCTTTTATGCTCATAACTCTAAGAGCTAATCTAGGCATGAGCTAAAAATATACTCCAAGAGCTAATCTAGTCATGAGCTAAAAATAATGTTCCTTGTCCTGTAGGTATATCCTGTAAGCATATTATGTATCCTGTATCCTGTATCATGTATCATGTATCATGTATCCTGTATCAGGTTGTGACAACAGGCATATCCTATATCCTGTATCCCGTATTATGTATCCTGATCGGGTCGTGAAAATAACCTGCTTGCAAGCATGGAAGGCATTGCCTGAGTTCACATTATGTAAAAATAGTGGTTGAGGCCTTGCTTCGGCTGCCTCATCCACATCAAGCTAAAAATGATACTTGCAATTTGGCTAGCACACGCATCCTGACTCATAAGGTGAGCATTGTTCGTGGACTTAGTCAATTGGAGGTGTGTATTCCTAAGAGACAGATTCCTAATATGAGTTACTTTACTAGATTTGGTGGGGTTTCCAAAGAGAGTTTATAGGGTTGACATTAGGCGAGCTACATTTGTGGCACCAGATAAAAGCTTTGACAATTGGTATCAGAGCCAATTCTCTACAATCAGTAGGATTGCCTAAAGACATAGGGCGTTTTAATATTTAGATAACTTTAAATTTTTGAATTACTCTATCATTTTTGCTTGACACGTCTACATTCTATGTAGAGAGTATGATCTTGTGAGTTATTAATCTTTAAAGAACATTTACTCAGCTAGCCGGCGTGAGATTTTAGGTATGACTGAAAGTCTTGTGTTAAATTAACCTAATGTGTGTAGGTGTACATGTGTTTCCTACTTCGTGTCAAGAATATTTCAAACATACTTTCTAAGTGTTGAAGCTAGAAGTTGACCCAGGTTGACCCCTTGGGTTAGACCATGACCTAGCTGATGAAAATAATGATGGATACCCTAATCAAACTTCAACAAGTGTTTTAGGGTTAAACAATTGAATCAATAACGTTTCTATTTGGCTTTCAATGGCTGCAAAAGTACCAAATGTTCCACAACCAAGTACATGGAAAAGGTTGAAGCATGATTCAGAGTCAGGTTCCTCTAAGTCAGATTTTTTGACAAATGAAAATAGATATAGTCCCAGTAAGTTCAAGCTAGTTAAGCCTTTGGATTTTGTGGGTTCAAAAGACTACAACATTTTGGATGACTGGTTGTATGATATCGAAAGTTAATTCAAGGCTGCTTCTGTAAGAAAGGCAAAAAAGGTTGTTTATGCTAAGCATTTTTCTCAAGGGGGAAGCTAAAACTTAGTGGCCTATTATTGAAGGTGAATAGGGATACTGAAACAATTGGACTATGTTTACTAGTTCAAAAGTGTACGGCGTTTGGTCTTAAATATGAGTGATTATGAAGCTCAAAGTTGTTTTATGGCTAACTTAAATGATAAGACTTGAAGGGAGATACTCATGTACAAGCCAACAAAATATTGGGATTGTCAAGAGATAGCTCAAAAGGTTGTTTATAACATGTCATTGGAAGACTTGTACAATAAAGGTGATGAACCAAAACTTAAACCGCAAAGTTATCCTTCAACGTCTAGGTGGAGAAGGTTCGATAAACGATCAACTCAGTCACTATCAATTCGAAGTGCATGTCTCTTTGCTAGTAGTTCAAGGTTTCCATCTCAAAAACCACCACCACAGTAGGCCAAGGGCTTGGCCTCGAAGTCTACTCCTACATAGTCAGCAAGTGGAGGTCTAAAATGTTATAATTGTAATAAGGTTAATTATTTTGCTACAAAATGTTAAGCACCATCACAACAATTGAGTCATTTAAAGCTATGACTAATAATGAGGGTGAAGGTGCCGAACCTAAGATGCTCAAAGGTCCAAAAGAAAAATTAAAAGAGGTATTGTTGTGCCAAACATAACTTACCTTATTTTATATTCAAGATAAAATTGACCTTTTACTATATCTAACCTGATATGAGGAGACCGAGTTTGAATTATAATCGACATGGAAGCAACATAAAATTTCATATTAACTAATTTAGTTTGTCAATTGAATTTGGATTTAATAAAAATGAATGAAACTAAGATTAATTTTGGCAAAAGTTTTTAAAATACTAACAATATAACAAGGGTAATTTCTATCCAAATTAGGGGTTGAAAGGCTAAACTAGACTTAGTTGTTTTAAATATGGCAAAGTTTGACTTTGTGCTAAGCATAGATTGGTTCCACAAGCATGTGGTTGAGATGAAGGAATTAAGTAACAATCGGATTATACTCAAAACAAAAAAGGGTGATAAGAAAACAATGCTCAAATAAAGACGCTAATTAATAAGGATTATAATCCTATGTTCCTTACCTTGACACAATTGTGCAAGGTAGCTAGACATTGGGAATATGTATTTCTTGCAATGGTTTTAGATGTCAATGAAATCAAGATAAGAGATGGTTAAGAATCCGTTCCCAATCCCATTTTGGAAGTCTAAAACATGTTTATGGATATGTTACCAAAAGACTTACCACCTGAGTTACCTCCACGTTAAGGTGTGGATCGCAAAATAAAGATTTTGCCATGTTCTTCTCCTCTAGTGAAACCCCTTATCGGTTAAATCCTCAAAACTTGGTGGAATTGAAGAGACAACTAAGAGAATTGATTAGTTAAGGACATATTCAACCTAGTCAATCATCATATGGTGCATTGATCCTGTTTGTAATGAAAAAATATGGTACAATGCGGATGTATATATTATCAAGCGCTAAATGTAATAACTATCAAAAATAAATATCCTCTTTCATGAGTGGATGATTTGTTTAATAGGTTATTGAAAGTAAAGTATTTTTGAAGAATAAACTTGAGATTTAAGTACTATCAAATTCATGTAGCAAAGAATGACATTAAAAAATCCGATTTTTAAATGAGTTATGGATCATTTGAATTTTTAGTCATGTCATTCAAATTGTGCAATACTCTAGCAACATTTTGCATAATGATGAATAACATGTTTATGGATTATCTTGATGAGTTCGTGGTGATGTATATTAATGACATTCTAGTCTTTAATTCAACAATTGAGGAACATGTAAAGCACTTAAAAAATGTGTTTCAGAGATTGAGGAAGATCTAACTTTATACTAAGGAAAGCAAGTGTGCATTTAGTCAAACCAAGATAAATTTCTTGGGACACTCGATCTTAAGTGAGAAAGTCGTCATAGATTCAAAGAAAGTTGAAGCCATTACCAAGCAATCGATTTTGAAAGACGTGCATGAATTCAAAATATTTCTTGGTCTGATAAGGTATTACCGTAGATTCATAAAAAAAATATTCAAAGATAGCAGCTCCATTGATAAGAAGCATTCCATGGCACTAGACTTCAATTCATCAAACTTAAAGAAGCTATGTCTTTTGAGCATGTATTGCAGTTGTCAATTTTTAAAAATCCATTTGAGGTGAAGTGTGATTCATTCGACTTTTTAATTGATGATGTATTGTAACAAAAAGGACATCTAGTGTTCTTTTTTTTTAAAGAAGTTGGATGTAACACAAGTTTGATGGCCTACTCACGAAAAAGAAATATATACTATTATTGTTTTCTTAGATTATTAACGGTCATGGCATTGTGGTTTGGACAGATAGTGTAAGTTTTAAATATTTTGTAATGCAACCAAAGCTATCGCCAAAGTATGTTAAATGGCAATAAAAGTTAGCTCGATTTCACCATGAAATCAACATAAGGCAAAAAAAGACAATGTGATAGCTAATACACTTTGTCATAATTTTTATTATAATTGCTCTTTACTTTAGATGTTGATTGCTGTTACTTACCAAACTATGTCGATAAGCCTTGGGTGTTAAAGAAACAAGCCCGCTTAGTGCACTTGGGTATCTAGTGATGGTTCGACCGATGTCATTAGGTATTTACAAGAAACTTTGGGCAAAGCTATCACTTCCATTTAGAAAACTCTTACACTCATTTTTCGTGTCCTAATTAGGTTATTGGTTAGTTTCAGTGAGTTCGCAGAAACACCCCTAGGGTTGCCCTAACCCCATGCCCTAAACCCCTTGAGTTAAGGTTTAAGGGTCGATGGGTTGTTAATTAAACTCACCAAGTATATTCTCATTGGGAATGAGATTCGTGCTAGCCCACTTACATAAAAAGGAAAATAGGGGTCTCACATATATTAAGTAGTACATGTAGTGAGGGTTCATGGGTTCATGACTGAGCTTGTTACTCTTTTACCGGTGCAAGCTCTAACTTGTGTTGTCAAGGCCCAACCCTTTGTTGTGCTACTTCAGCTTCCAAACAATAAGGGTACATCCCACCTTCATAATAGCCTACCCTTAACATTGGTAAATCTATGCTTGAGAGGTCTTGTTAGAATGCACGTTCCAAGAGTCAGAGGTTGAAACATGTCTCTAGCCTCCTCCTTCGCGTCAAGCTTCACAACTAAGTAAGGCACATCCGTGTTCTTATCCAATTGTGGGTGTAAAATCTTGGATGACAAGTTTTTGTTATCAAATTCCTAAGGGTTACAAAGAGGTTCTAGAGTTGGCATTTAGGAGCCACATTCATGGCACTTGGTGTAACTCTTGAATTTAAGGAGCTATAGCATGATAGCCCACATCATAAAAGACAATGTCACATGAAGATGTAACATTAGGCTAAATGACACATGGTACAACATTAAAGGCACACCTTTTGGGGTTGTGTCATGAGTTTGTTGCCAAGGGGTTGGATACTCTAATAAACATGCATGCTTGTACTCGCACTAGGGTGCTAAGCCTTGAGTTTCAACTCAAGGGAGGTTAGGTCTTGTAACTAGGTGCTCTTTTGGCACACTTGGTTAGGGGGTGTTTTCCTTAGGATCTAAAGCTCATTAGTAGGAGCCCTTTTCGTGAGGCACTCGCAAGTTCGTCTACTTAGGGTTATCCAAACTTAACCTTAGGGAGTTTATTTAGCAAAACACTCATGTCTGCCTACAACACACACTCGTTTCCTTATTAAGTACTAGCTCTAGGACTAAGGTACACTTGGCCACTCAAACCCATAGGGGTTAGGCGTGGTTCAGGGTACCCTTGTCGCCCTCAAGAGGTTGTACTCCTGGATGTGGGTGATTCCTCAAGGGGTAAGTGATGATGCCTTAGCTCTATCACAAGGGTATGTGTGAGACACGTCTCCTTCTTGGGGTTAGGACATGAGTCTGTCTAGGTCTACTGGGACAAGATCCTAAAGTCTACTCGGGTTATCCTTTAGGGTTGGGGATAGTCATTTTAAGGGACTTAGGGTAAGATTCTAAGTCTCCTACCTAATCAAGCATCTGAGTTAGACTCTTGAGGTCATCTTGAAAGACTTAGCATTGCTCACACAAGGAATGGCCATTTGACAGCCATGTGTTGCTATGTGTTGGCCTTTCGAGTAAAAACTTTAACACACTCAATAGGAAAGGTCATTTTGTATTATGTTAGTACCAATATTAACTTTGGTAATAAATTTGTGACGGCATATCCTTAAGATGAGAAAGCTAAAAAGGCCTTGGACCTAGTACTAGAGATGAAATAGGTTCATCAATTACGAAGGGATGGTGATATTTTAATAAAAATGGAAAGATGAATAGATGCACTTAGGTGAGTGCATTTTGCAGTGTGAGATGGGGTTCTCTATCATAAAGAGAAAAGACTCTATGTTTTAGAAGGGACATAGAGGCAAAAATTGTTAAGAGAACATCACATTAGCTCTATTGAAACAAGGATTTTACTAGTTAGGAATGATAAATGATGTTATTGAGTATGTTAAGATGTGCTCTACATGTCAACAAATGAAGAGTCGATCTCATAAATGAGTTGGGTGGTTGCAATGTATACCAAAATGGCCATTCCAAAGTGTCACTTTGGACTTCGTCACAAGATTACCAAAGTCTCATGGTTTTGATTCCATCATGGTGGTGGTTGACTAATTTTTGAAGGTCACCCATTTCATTTTGACATTAGAGATAATAAATATGAAACATGCAGCAAAGTTGTTCTTTCACAAGATCGTAAAAGTGTGCAATCTACCAGAAACAATTATCTCAAATTGGGATCCTCATTTTACAGACAAGTTTTGGGGAATATTGTTCAAACAATATGGTATGATGCTGAAGTTTAATACGGCTTACCATCCGCAAATAGATGGTTCATCAAAGAGGGTAAATTGGCAAGTCAAGGACTATCTTAGTTGTTACATTCAAGGTGATCAACTTGATTGGGTTGAATATTTAGATATGGCTGAGGTATATTATAATAACTCAATACACACGGCAATTGGGTGTAGTATTATAAAACTACAGAACACACGTTTATCTATATACAATTTCATTGAATACTATAGTACACTAGGTATGCCATATACTATATATATATATATATTATGTGTGTGTGTGTGCGTGAGAGAGAGAGAGAGTATCATGCATGGAAACACACACAAACACATACTAATACAAAAACAAAAACAAATGTCCAATGGAAGTGTTAATTAGTAATAAAGGTGGTATTCAGCAAAGTATGATGTTATCAAAGAAAGAGACTAGTCGAGTTCCTTCTATCATAGAGTTCGCTATACAATTGCATCGTGCATGGGATGCTGTTTTTCAAGTGATGACTATAGCACAAAAAAGATATCGTTAATAGTATGATAAGCACCGATGTGATGTAAAGTATCAGGTTGGAGATATGGTATTATTAAATAGATACCTAAAGATTCCAACAACTCTTTCGAGAAAGTTTCTATTACACTACATAGGTTCGTACAAAGTGTTGAAGCGAGTTGGTAATGTGGCCTATAGGCTAGATCTTCCTCAAGAATTGGGAGCAATACACAATGTATTTCATGTTAACTGGTTCGAACTATTCTACAAGGATAAGAAATATCTGGAAAGAGATAAAAACTTACATATGTTTCCTGAGCTAGTCAGCAATATGAAGGAGTTCGAAGTTGAGTCAATTTTTGATGCAAAAGATATTAAACGTTGAGGGTCATAGAAATGTAAGTAGGAATCTTATTAAATGGAAGGGTTATCAAGCATGTGAGTTGACATGGAAACCATTGGAGAATCTACATAACACGATGCAATTGGTGAATGAGTTTGAAGTGGGGTTTTAAGCTGATTGTAATGATATTGAAAAATAAAGTAGACTTTATTTTTATTAACCTAGGGGTCGATAGACAGTATTAACTAGAGGCCTTTGATATAAATTCTAGCTAAAGTAAAAAATTAATTAATTTGTTGTCTATGTTAGGTGACAAATTTTCCTAACTTAATTATTTCTTAGAGTTAGAGCTATCCATTAACAAGAACATTGACATTTTAAAAAGTGTAGAGTGCGTCAAAGTTTTTATAATGATGTTACTTTTACTTTGGAGTTGACTGTTGTTACCTACTAAATTATGTGATGAACCATAGATGTAATGAAAAACAAACACACTTAGTGCACTTAGGTGTTTAAGAGTAGTTGGATCGACTATCACTAGATACTTCGAAAAACTCTAATTTAAAGTAGCACTTACTTTTTAAAAAATTCTTTTCCTAGTTTGTATGTCATGGTTAGGTTCTTGTAGTTTTTCTAGTTGACTCCGACAAGTTCGGCATGTTAGTAAGGGTTAGGAACACCCTAGGGTTGACCTAGCCCTAAAATTGCCCTACCCCCCCTCCGGGTAGGGTTTAGGGGTAGGAGATAAAAATAGGTCCCAAAGTCTAAGTATAAACATTAAGGGTTGGCATTCCATGCCAACCTACTTACTCAAACAACAAAATAGGGAGAGGGGCTCCGTCACATAAATAAGGTAAAGTATATTTAGTGAGAGTTCTAAATTTAAAAGAGAGCTCGTTATTCTCCTATTAATGCAATTTAAGCTTGTGTCATTAAGGCACAACCCTCTGTTGTGATGCCTCAACTTCCAAACTATAAGGGTACATCTCACATTTGGGTTAACTTACCCTTAATGTTGATAGGATTGCCCTTGAGACCAGGTATGTTGCGTTTAAAGAGTTAGCCAAGTCCTTTTGTCCCATAACCCATTCGCAAACCTAAAAAGCATTACCCAAGTTCAAGTCTGCAAGAATAGTGGTTAAGGCCTTTGTCATAGTTTTTACTATGACTCGACCCTTTACTTTGGACGTTGACTGTTGTTACCTACTGTACTATGTTGATGGACCATAGATGTAGTAGGAAACAGGCCCGCTTAGTGCACTTGGGTATCTGGTGATGGTCCGGCCAGGTGTCATTAGGTATTTGTAAGAAACTCTAAGCGAAGCTAGAACTTACCTTCTAGAAACCCACCCCCAATTTTGACGTCCCGAATAGGCTGATTGGTCTTTGCATATGAGTTCAGCATGTTAAGTAGGGTTAGGAACACCCCTAGGGTTGACCTAACCCTAGGGTTGCCCTAACCCACGCCCTAAAACCCCCCCCCCTTGGGTAGGGTTTAGGGGTAGGAGTAAGGGTGAGTTATAGGCTCATATTGTTAATTTATCTAAGGGGCTAAAATTCAGTGCCAGCCCACTTACACATACAGGAAAGGGGGGGGGGGGGCTCCGTCACATAAATAAGGTAGAGTATATGTAGGAGAGCTCCTGGGTTCATGACTGAGTTCGTTGCTCTTTTGCCGGTGCAAGCTTTAGCTTGTGTCGTTAAGGTACAACCCTCTATTGTGCCGCCCTAACTTCCAGATGCCAGGGGTACGTCCCACCTTCGGGGTTGGCGAATCCACGCCTGGGAGGTCTTGCCAGGATGCACGTACCAGGAAGTAAAGGTTGAGGCTTGTCTCCAGCCTCCTCCTCCACGTCAAGCTAGAAGCAACACTCACAGCTAACCAGGGCACGTTTGTGTCCTTGTCCAACTGTGGTTGTGGTTCTTGATTGACAAGGTTTCCTTACCGAGTCTTGAGGGATAATTGAGTTCTAGAGTTGGCATTTCAGAGCCACGTTTGTGGCACTTGGTGCAACTCTTGGTGCAACTCTTGAATCTAAGGGCTATGGCATGATAGCCCACATCGGAAAGGCAGTGTCACATGGAGATGTGACACTGGGCTAAACGTCACATGGTACAACGCCAGGCACGCCCTTTGGGGTTATGTCATGGCTTGTCGCCAAGGGGTTGGATACTTAACAAACAGACATGCTTGTGCTTGCACTAGGGTGCTAAGCCTTGGGCATCCGCTCAAGGGAGGTTAGGTCTCATAACTAGGTGTGCTTTGGCACACTTGGCTAGGGGAGTGTTCTCCTTGGAATTCAAGGGTTGAACAACCTAAACATGTTAGCAGGAGCCCTTTCGTGAGGCACTCGCAAGGTCATGTGCTTAGGGTTATCCCAAACCTAGCCTTAGGGAGTTTGCTTAGCAGAACACTCGTGTCCGCCTACGGCACACACTCGTGTCCTCACTAAGTACTAGCCCTAGGTCTAGGGTATAACTTGGCCACTCAAACCCTTAGGGTTAGTCGTGGTTCAGGGTACCCCTTGTCGCCCTAAAGGGGTTGTACTCCCGATGAGGGTGATTCCTCAAGGGGTAAGTGACGATGCCTTAGCTCTGTCACGGGGTATGTGTGGAACACACGTCTCCTTGATGGGGGTTAGGGCATGAGCCTGTCTAGGTCTTCTAGGGCAAGACCCTAAGTCAACTAGGGTTATCCTCAAGGGTTTTGGGGTAGACACTCTAGGGAGACTTAGGCTAAACCCTAAGTCAACTAGGGTTATCCCTCAAGGGTTCTGGGGAACATTCTAGGGAGACTTAGGCTAAACCCTAAGTCTCCTGTCCACTTGGGCATTAGAGTCTAACCCTAGGGGTCGTTGGGGTTGTTCTGGGAAACTTAGCGTTGCTCACACAGGGTGATGACGCCGAATGGCCACCTGGCAGCCACGTGTTGCCACGTGTTGGCCCTTTGGGTTAAAACTCTGACAGCCTTGCTCCGATTGCCTCATTCGTGCCAAGTTAGGAACGATACTTGCAACTCAATCGTGCCAAGTTAGAAATGATACTTACAACTCAGCTAGTTTATGCATCCTGATTCACGAGGTGAACATTGTCCATAGACTTGGCCAATTGGGAGTGTGTGTTTGTAAGAGATGAGCTCCTAACATGGGTCACTTTACTAGATTTTATGGGATTTCTAAAAAGGGTTTCTAGGGTTGGCATCTGGCGAGTTGCATTTGTGGCACCAAGTAAAAACTCTGACAATGGTCAAGTGTTAAAGGTTGTCCAACCTTATTAAAATAGTCATGTATACCAATGGCACATGCCCATGTTGTCAACAAGTACTAATCCTAGGTTTAGGGGTAGGAGTTAGTTAGTTCAAATCAAAACTCATCTCATTAATTAAGGGTTGGCATTCCATGCCAACCTAGTTCAGCTTGGCCACATAAACCCTTAGGGGTTAAATGTGGAGATGATGCTTTAGCCTTGATCATGGAATATATATGGGAGCACATGTCTCTATGATGGGGCTAGGCAATGGCCCTAAATCTTTTAGCTTTACCTTAATGGTCATTGTCCTAAGAAACTTACCATTGTTTACACATGGTGATGATCACTTTGCAATCATGTGTTGGCCCTTCGGGTCAAAACTTTGACATTGCATAAAATAATTTATAAGTATTAAAACATTTATAATAAGAATATGAATGTTATCATAGTTTATAAAATTTTCATTATAAAAGGCTTTTTGTTTAAGTTGATTATGAAGCATGGATTCTTCTTTATAATATTATAAGGTGATAGGTAGCTTTGATAGTGGATATAAATATATTTTCTTATGACAATGATGTCCACTTATTTTTCTTAATTAGTGGTTTTAAACTCATGAATAATAGTGCTTTATGAATGAACCACTAATTAAGCAATTTGACATTTTTCACAGTCTTATATTTATTTATAAAATATTAAATAGTGTTTAATAAATAGTAATCATATTTTAAAAAGGTTAATTATGAAGAATATACTAAAAAAATATAGTAATTAATTTAAATTGAGGGCCATTGCACTTAGTGTATTAATTAACAAATGATTTCTTAATCTAAAGTATTAACTAAATAACTATAATTAAAAAAATTTAACAAAATACTATAACTATAGCTAAACTTCAACTAAACATATTTAAGAATCAGATTATTAAACTTTCAAAATATTTAACTTATTCTAAAGTTAACCTCAACCACCTTCTTTACTTCTTATACTCATAGATTTAATATAAAGATTTTTTTTCCATTCCCAAATCACACTTTCAATGTCAATAATATCCTTTTTTTTTCACCACTTAAAGTATCAATCACTTGAACTTTGATCCTTTGGAGCCCCAATGAATCGATCAAGCCATACTAGACATACTTGATAAGCTTCAAAATCTTCTGGATTTCACATAAGTATAAGCATATCTGGGTTAAGATCCTTCAATGATAAGAAATGTTATTTAGACTTGTTTGTTCTAGGGTCTACATAATGTTCTATCATTATGTTTTTTTAGAATTAATCCATACAAGTTTTTTGAAATTCCCTTTCATGTGATCCATCAGACCTTGCATGTGGCTAAAATTGTGTAGCATGTGATTTAAAAGATAGGCAACAATCAATTTCATCATGCATTTTTTGAGATGAATATGTGTGAGTTCAAACCTATGATTTGTATGCATTATGGATGTGATATTTTTTATAGAAAAATTCTACATAAACACTAAAAAGAACAAACGGTGACACATACTCATACAAAAACTCACACATACTCATCAAACCCTTGGATGGTTAGTCTCTTCACAACTACCAAAGGTTTTTTTTATGTTTCTCTATTTCAAGATTTCACATTCTTGAGCAATCTAAAGTGAATCCCAAGCATCCTTTCTAATCTTAATAAACCTCTTAAAATGGACTTCTTCAGAATATGCAATAGTGCAACTGCAAAGTTATATAAGTCCTCGATAGGTTCTCATTTGTAATATTGCATCAAGCCTTGAGCCACAACAACATCATTGGAAAATCATCAAACAACATATCTGCCAACTTCATCATTTCTTCTAAAATCCCAATACTCCATGTTCATCTAAGAAAATGCTCATCATCCAAAAGAAAGATTATAAGTTTAAGTATAGTCATTAAATATAGCTTACATATTTCTATATGTCTTAAACTGCTAATACTTCATTTAATGAACTAATTATGTTTACAATTATTAATATATAATTGAATGATTATATTAATATATACTTAAGTATTTACCAGGGTTATGCCTTCTTTTTCAAGTTCCTTTAATCCATTCCGGCCAAAGTATCTTCCATAAACACGACTCTCGTTGATCTATTCATAATAATAGTATTAGCATATACATACATACATATACATATATGTGATGCATGTATGTATATATATCCATATATATCTACATAATAAATACAACCATATATGCATATTTATACATATAGACTGACATCTATAAGCATATCTACATATATACACATAAATATAGATAGACATATATACATATACATATGTATACATATAAGCACATACAAATGCACATGTAGTGTATATGTACACAAATGAACATGTACTTCGTTTGATCAAATCCAATCCTATTATTCTTCTACAGTATACTAAGGAAAGGACATATAGTTAGTGTGTGTGAGTGTGTGTGTGTCTGTGTGAGAGAGAGAAACTCAAAGCCCAAAATAAATGAACAAAACATTTGGATTGTAAACTATACACATGCTTACACACATCTATTTACATACTACATACTTAACACACACACACATACATGCACATGCACACACACATATCAAACTTACAAGAAGTTTGTCTATCCACTTTGATCCAAAAATACGTATGCTACATCTCCACTGGTAGATGAGCTTCCACTTGACATCTAACCCAATCCGCAAACTCAACCACTTCATACCTAATTAATATGTTCAATATACATAATACTGAAACTTGTCTTGAATATACATACATACATACATACATATATATATATAGAGAGAGAGAGAGAGACACACACACACACACATGTACATATATATAAGTTTTATAGTTAGTACATATATAATTTTATTCCTACCATATTAGACGATCTACATACATAACATCTATCTATAATATATAAAAAGAAAGGACGCTATTCATAATATATACACATGGTCTTATAATATATGTATATATTATGTGACCATACATAAATGTAGGACCCTAATGCTAATCATAGGTTTGATATTGTTATATGTTAATACATATAATGTTAATCACATATGTACTCTCTCTCTCTCTCTTCCCAAATGTATGTATGTATGTTTATGCATATATATACATATATATATATATATATATATATATATATATATATGGATGTATGTATGTATAGACCATATATTGAATGGTAAACATATCATAACAATACTTAGTCTATTGTTCATGTGTGTGTGTGTGTGATGTTGTGAATCCCTGAAACATGCTGCTCACGTTCCCTCTGCAGAAGAAAATACACACACATATATATGTATATAATTATAAATGGTATATATGTGGGTGTACAATCTATTTCATTGCTTGTATAAATCTTTCGAATAATAAAAAATTTAGATCTTTTGACTTCATCTTGTATTGCATGATTAGGATATTATCTTGCATGCTAAAGTAGAATTGTAATGGTTTACTGTGCCTCACCAACTTGCTATAAATATAACTTTGTAAATAGTTCTTAAAATCCAAGACCTCTATCATGAGAGTAATAGCCTTTAAAGATATGCACTTCTTAAATAGTTTCATCATGTGTAGCAATGTGAAAACTATTTGATTACTTTGAAAAGTTGAACAACTTACTAAAGAGTGTGTCAATATCTTTGTTTGTGTGGCCCATAATGAGAAAATCTAATGTAATTGTCACCTTTGGCAATTAGTAAACTCAAGTAGGCAAACATGAATTGGTTTTTATTCTCATGTTCGCAATTGGCTATCTAAAGTAATAAATTTTTTGTTAATGGTGTGAATGATGAGGATTGAGTGTCTGAAGTAAAAGTTTTTAACAGTGAAGGTGAAGTGGAAGCTTCTGGTAGTGACATTTTCTCATGAACTTTGAGCAATCCCAAGTAAATCACAATTAAGTGATCCTTCAAGTCTCTAGTGTATCCTTTTTTATGATTTTCAAGAGTCACAAAACACTTGGCAAGTGACCTAATTGTGAAGTTGGGTCACTTAATCATTGTGGCAATGAGAAATTACCATACTTACCATCTTTATGGTCATGTGTTAATATCCCGAATAATGTGATAGGCAATTGTATTTCTCCATGGTAACTCTTTAATGTTTGCTCCAACCTTAGAACGCAAGTCTTGTACTAATTCATTTTATCAATAATAATATAAAGGTATTTAAATGGGTTTTGTGACAATTATTGTTAGTTTGTATAGTACTGGCAACTCAAATCTTCACTTTGATGGAGATGCACTTGCCACATTTGGAAAAGCTATTATTTTTTACAATGGTGACATTCTTGAATTTAGAGTTCCACAGTTTGTTAAAGGTATACGAGCTAATTAGTTAAACGCCCATTAGCTTTAAGATTCTATTGGTTTTCTCACAAATTGTCTCTTGGGTAATGGGATTACCTTTTGAGTCTCCCTATTGCCTTCGTTTGTCGTGTGGCTATTATGGGGCATTATGTTAACCATGCTCTTCACAAAATCTTTAATGCAACTTTGTTTTATCCAAATTCGAATTGTCATGTTCAATGTCTTGCATTGTACATCTAATCACTCTTGTATATAAATTGCATATATGAGATGCTGACCTGGTGGGATTCTTAAGGTATGCGTCGACGTCTTGTCGGGAAGAGCAACGGGTGCGACACTCAAAGGTCTTTGGACGTATCCGAGCTGGCACGGAATGTAAGTGTTAATGTTTATACTTAGACTTTAAGACCTATTTATATCTCCTACCCTAAAACCCTACCCACTGAGGGAGGGAGGGGGGTTGAGCAACCCTAGGGGTGTTCCTAACTCTTACTGACATGCCAAACTTGCCATATTTAGCTAAAAAAGCTACATGAACCTAAACGAGACATACAAATTAGGTGAAGAGTTTTCTAAAAGGTAAGTGTTATCTTCGCCTAGAGTTTCTTAAACTATCTCTAAAACACCTAAGTGCATTAAGTGGGGTTGTTTTTTATTACATCTAGGGTCGTCACATAATTCAATAGGTAATAACAATCAACTTCAAAGTAAAAGTAAATGTCACTATGACAATCATGCAAAAGTGTTCCACTAGGAAAATGGATGTGTGTTTGTTTATATATTTAATAATGCTTTAATATTTTATTATAGCTTACTAGTTTATATAATACATAAATTTATATTTATAATATGAGTGTGAAATATGCACATTCAAGCTTATTAACTATTATAAGAAAATGAAAAAGGTTAAAAACAAAAGCAAATAAATAAATATTAGTGTGAGAGTTTGCCAAGTGAGTTGTAGCTTATATTCTTAACTTTATTATAATAAACCCATTTACCAATATTCATGAGTTTAAAACCACTAATTAAGGAAATTAAGTGGACATCATTATTATATTAAAAAGACATATTTATTATGCACCTATAAACTTTAATATTATAATGAAGAATTTGTGTCACAGTGGCATGTAAATTATGTGTCACTTAATTAAGTAGCATAATAACCTTTTTTGCAACACTAACTGGCTCTTAGTTTTTATAACTAAAGAGAGAAGGATAATGCACTTTATGCTTCATAATTAACTCAAATAAAAAACCTTTTATAATGAAAAATCTATAAATTATGTTAACATTCATGTTCTTATTATAAATTTTTTAATTATAGAGTTTTGACCTAAAACATCATCACCTTGTGTAAGTAATGTTGAGTCTTTACTATTAAGGTTTTAACAAGAAGGGCCAACATGTAATAATATGTGGCTACCAAGTAGTCATTTGGCATAAGACTTAAGATCCCACCCTAAATCCCATTGAATGACTATCTTCTGAACCTCAAAAACTAACGCGAGTAGACTTTAAGATTTTGTCATAGGGGCTCATGCACTAAACCCCACTAAGAAGACATGTGTTTTACACATACCATCATGACAAATCTAAGACATCATCATTTACTTCTTAAGGAATCACTCTCACATGGGAGTACAACCCCTTTAGGGTGATCGAGAGTACCTTGACCCATAATTAACCCCTAAGGGTTTATGAGGCCAAGTTATACCCTATACTTGAGGTTAGTACTTAGTGTCAACACAAGTGTGCACTTGAGGTAGACATTAGTGTTATGCTAAGCAAACTCCTAAATATATGTTTGAAGAATCCTAAGCACGCGATTTCGTGAGTGCTTCACAAAAAAGCCTCATGTTAAAGAGTTTGGTTTGTTCAATCCTTAGATAGAAGAACACACCCAAGCTAAGTGCATCAGTTAGCACACCCGGTTATGAGATCTAACCTGCCTAAGGCTTAGCACTTTAATGAGATCACAAGCATGAATGCTTATTAATATATCCAACCCCTTGGCATTAAACCCATGACACAACCCAAAATCATGCCTTAGGCATTGTATCACATGCCATCTAGCTTAATGTCATATGTTCATGTGACACTGTTCCCCAAGACGTATATTATCTTGCCATAGCCCCTTAAACTCAAGAACTACACTTGGTGCCACGAATGTGGCTTGAACCCTAAAACCCTTTTTATGAACCCTTAAGGAGTATGGTAATGAGACCTCTTTGTTAATATCTCACGCTCACAATTAGACAAGGGCATGGATAATCCTCATATTGTGAGTTAGGATGCATGCCTTGCTTAGTTATGAGAGCTACTCTTAACTTGGCATGGATGAGAATGTTAGAGACAAGCTTCAACCTCTAACCTAGCAAAACATGTACTTTGATAAAACCTTCTAGATGTGCAATTGGGTTATCAAAAGAAAGGAGTTATTTAACAACTTAAATGGGCGTACTTGGGAACAATAGTGTGAATTTGCCAATGCTAAGGGTAAGCTTACCCTTAGGGTGTGACTTACCTTTATAGGCTTGAAGTTAGGGTGGCACAAGGATGTGCTTTAATAACATAAGTTAAGCTTATGCCAATAAGGAAGGAAGGAACTAGACACCTCTTAGTTTCTTGTATGCTTTCCCTACACCTACTCTACTTTAATTTATGTGATGGAGGCCCTTTTGTTTTTATGTTTTATAAAGTGGATTGGCACAAAATCTTTTTTTTAATACTTAGTGAGTTTAACCTAATGACCCATCAATCCCTAAACCCTAGCTTGAGGGGGGTTAGGGCAGTCGTTAGATCAACCTTAGGGTTAGGTTAACCCTAGGGTGTTTCTATCTATATTCGACACGTTGAATTCATTGAAACTAACCAAGAATCTAACCGAAACATAAAAATGAAGAGAGAGTTTTTTAGATGGAAGTGCTAGCTTTGCTTAGGGTTTTATGTAAATGCCTAGCGACACTCAATAGGACAATCATTAAATACCCAAGTGTACTAAGTGGGCATATTTTCTCTACACCTAGGACTCGTCAATATACTTCAATTGCTAACAACAATTAATTTCCAAAGTAAAGATGACACTAACTACCCTTACAATAAAGCTTAGATTCCCAAGTAGGCAAGAGATTTAGGGTCATTCCCTATCTCCCCCTAGAGTGACTACCATTACAACCTCAAAAAATAACCCTAGCAAACTTAGGATCCTGCATAAATAGGTTCATACCCTAACCCCATTAAAAGACATGCACTCCACATATATTCCATGCTCAATGCTAAGACATCATCCCACACACCTAAAAATCACCCTCATGACCCCTGCATAACTACGAGGGGTAACTTGATCCACAGTTAACCCTTAAGGGTTTGTGTGGCCAAGTTGAGCTAGGATTAGTATTATTGACAACATGAGCATATGTTATTGGTAGACATCAGTGTTCTATTAAGCAAACCCTTAAGGCTAAAGTTGGACAACCCTTAACACTTGACCACGTGAAAGTTTCTCGAAAGGGCCTTTATAACAAGCTTACATTATTTAACCCCCAAACATATTCACACACCCTCATGATGAACACCCCAACCAAGTGTGCTTGCAAACACAACCAATTATGTAACCTAGCCTCCATTGAGTAAATGAATAAAGCTTAGCACCCTTGTTTTGAACATAAGCATGTATGCTTGCTAAAATCATCAATTCCCTAACATTGAACCATGGTATGACCTAACCTAGGTACATAAGGACCTTGTTTTTTTAAATACATGAATAAGATACACATTTAGAAATTATATGTATTTTAGATTTGTATTTTTAGCCATTATATGCTTATATAATACATGTGTATTTTATATACAATAATTCTTTATATCCCCATGCATATTTGTTTATATTATTTACTTTTTTATATGTTTTTGTCAAGTTTGTATTATGGAATTTTATTCTTTTTGTGCATTTGAGTATTATAAGTTTGGTATTTTCTTTCTATTTTATGGTATAAGTGCTAACGTTAAGGTCATATACATATAGTAAGAAAACATAACAATTATTCTCATATACATTGAACTCTCAATATCTTATTAAACATGTCCAACATTATTAGGTAAACATGAACTAGTTTTTATTTTCACTTCCACAATTGTCCATTTGAAGCAATAAATTTTTTGTTAATAATGTGAATGATGAGGATGGAGTGTTTAAATAGAAGCTTCTAATGATGAAGGTGAAGTGAAAGCTTCGAGTGGTGGAGTAAAGTAAAAGCTTCTAGTGGGAGGTGAAGTAAAAACTTTCAGTAATGAAGGTTTGATGGTGAAGGTGGAGAATAAATAAAAAATATTGGCATTGTGTTTTAGTTTTGCCTTGTCCATTTCTTCATAAACTTTGAGCAAACCCAAATCCATCACAATTGAATGCAAGGGTTGTTTATACTCATTGTTGTCCTTCAGGTCTTTAATAATGTGAATGATGAGGATGAGTGTTTGAAATAAAAGCTTTCAACAATGAAAGTGAAGTGGAAGCTTTGAACGGTAGAGGTGAAGAAAAGCTTATGGCGGTGGAGGCAAAGTGAAAGCTTTTGGCAGTGAAGGTGAAGTGGAAGCTTCTAATAGTGAAGGTGATGAATAAATAAAAGATGTTGGCATTGTGTTTTAGTTTGCCTTGTTCATTTCTTCATAAACTTTTAGCAAACCTAGGTCCATCACAATTGAATGCAAGGGTTGTTTATACTCATTGTTGTCCTTCAGGTTTATAGTGTGTCCTTTTTATGATTTTTGAAACTCACAAAACACTTGGAAAGTGACCCAATTGTGAAGATTGGGTCACTTGGGCATTGTGGCAATGAGAAATTTACATACCATCTCTATGGCCATGTGTTAATATCCAGATAATGTGATAGGCAATATTTCTCCATGGCAACTCTTTGATGTTTGCTCTAACCTTGGAACACAAGTTTTGTGCTTATCCATTATATCAATAATAACACAAAGGTATTTGAATGAATTTTATGATGATTGTTTGCGGTTTGCATAATACACACTTCGTCAACTCTTTTGCTCATTGATGTGGATATGCATTTGTTAACACTATGTTCCGAGCTCAACTATGTTCTTGGCAGCCTAGATCTTCACTTTGATAAAGATGCACTTATCGCATTTGGTGAAGCTGAATAGTGATATTCTTGAATTCGGAGTTCCATAGCTTATTGAAGGTGAACATGCCTTTTAGCTTTAGGATTTCATCGATTTTTTCACAAATTGATGTGTATGTTGATGTATCTTTAGGACATGCAGTTCTTATGGGGCATTGAGTCAACCGCCAGTCCACTAAATCTCTAATTACTTGCACAACTACCAAGACATATGACCTTGTTTTATTCAATTCACAGTTGCCATGTTCAACACATCTTGCATTGTCCATCCAATTGCTTTTGCATCTGAATTACACATATTAACAAGATATTAAATTAAAAGTACATGTATTTGAATGTTACTTCAAAAATGATATACTATATAATATCGTATACCATGCCCTTTGTGCATGCAATACATTTATCAAACACTAGACCCCAATTTTTGTCATTTTGACCATTTATGTCAATAGCTTGACTTAGGGCACCATACACATGTTGCACCTTTTCACTCCAATACAACTAGTGATATGTGGTCTGTGTTTGTAAGATTGCTTCATGCTCATATATATGTGTTGGCAATCATGTGTAGTATAGAATCTTGTGCAATCTTATTCGATCATGGCTTTTTTTGTTTTGACACCTTAATGGTGGAGACATAGAGAAGGGTATGGAGTTTATGACCAAGGTCATAATCATGACTAGAAAATTACTAAGAAATATGATTAGCATTAATCTTTAAATTGACTAATGAATATGAATATATTGCCAAAGGGATTTTACATTTGTGTTATGAGGTCATCAAATGTTTTATATGAATATCACATTTTTGTTCATAATAAATCCATATGACGACATAAAACATGGTTTAATACATAAGAGTCCCACTCAATATTTGAATTTTGTGTCAAACATGGCAGTTAGGTGTGAAGATGTGAAAGAGGGCTTTTGCTTACCCTTGTCCTTTCTGTATCCTCATCCTTTTTGTGCCCTCATCCTTTTTGTGGCAATCACACTTGCATTTATGTGGTAGTCACACTTGCTTGACCTCTTGGTATGCTCAAAGGCAAGATCTCAACTTTCATCACACACTGTACATCCTTCATTCAGGGTAGATGGAGAGACCTCTTGTGGTGCTAGAGCTGCTCGTCATTCTGCACACTTATTATCAATGGTAAGTATTTTATGATTCTTTGTTATTATAATAGCTCACTTCCATTTTAATCTCTAAACTTAGACTATTGATGAGGAAACAAATGAGGAACCCTGTAAAGATCCAGCAAGAAACATCTTAACAAGAGGAGTTGCCTGCTACAAGTCCTCCTACCAAAAAAAAAAAAAAGCTAGTACCTAGACAAAAGAAGAAATTCTAGAAACAATTGAGAAGATCGAATCATGAGAGATGTCTATCCATCAAGCAACTGCTTCATCAAGTATCTCACGAACCTCTTTGAGGAACTAGCTCTATGGGATCACTATGTCGAAACATCAAGGCCCTCCTTGCCATTTAGATGCTGATGAAGAACAAGAGCTTATTGATTGGGCAACTCAACAATAGCAATGGAGATTTCCCTGCAACTAGAATGGAGTTCATCCTGCAAATTACCAAAATTGCAAAAAAACAGAAAAAGAATTTAAAGAAGATACCTAAGAAATGTTAGTACATTCATTTCAGCAAACGACACCCGTAGCTTGTCCTTCGTAGTTCTCAATCTCTAGAACAAGCTAGAGCACATGCCTTCTCACCTGAGAATGTTAATACTTTCTACAAAAAGACATACCATTCTTCTTTTTATTCACCATATCGAATATGGAATGCTAATGAAACAAGTGTGGCTATAGGCCATGTTACTAGTTGTAGAGTTCTTGCTTTGAAGGGCAATAGACATGTTGTCAATCAAGTGCCAAATGGAAAAGAGTGGGTTACCATTTTGACTACACGCAGCAAGAGATTGGATCCTAAGGCTGTACAACTTCAAAGGTTCTTGAGCTGATGGCTCTGCACTTCAATAATGTGAGCTTAATGCATGAATTGCAACAAGCAAGAAAGCATGATGAGCAATGAACTCTTTGTGCAATGGCTTCAACACTTCGCTACACAAATTCTTGGAGGATGCAATGAGCAACAACGCCATTTACTAATTTGTGATGGTCATGGGAGTCACTTGAGGACAAGAGCTATTAGTACTACAAAGGAGATGGGAATTGACATTATTGTTTTACCTCCACATTGCTTGCATCACATGCAACCACTAGATGTTGCAATCTTCTCACCATTCAAAGATATTTTAGACAAAAGCGAGCAGTTTGAATGATGTAGAACATGGGCCAATCGATGCAATGTGCAGAAGTTGTTGGACTTGCCTCTCGAGAACTTCAAAAAGCACTCGGACCAAGTAATATTACATTGAATTTGCAGCAATAGGAAATTTGGCCACTTAATGCAAAGAAGATGAACAATAAGTTTGGACCAAATGAAGGTTGCAACATAGCACAAAACACTTTTAATGATCATGATGTTCAAATGGATGTACCTTCAACTCCAGCTTTTGAGGTTGATATCAATGTTAGACTTGAGGATGATGAAGAGATCATGCCACCTCCTCTAGCACCAACACCATTACCACCTCAAGCACTAGCACTAGCAACAACACAAGCCAATCCCCCTAGCAAGCACAAGTTCAGTGTAAAGTTACAACATGGAGTTATACTTCAGGAAATTGAGTACCTTCAACAAATGGAAGAACATAGGCAATCTATTGAGGCTAAACATGTAGTAGCTGAAGCTAAACAAGTTGAACGAGAACTCAAGAAGGTAGCACGCGCTCAAGTAGCAATTGAAACAGCAACTCAAAAGGAAGCATGACTTGCTGCATAAGCAGCCAAACAAGCTAACATCATTGCTGGGAAATCTCGAAGGAGACAACACCAAGGCTTAGTGAGGACTTTGATGACAATATTTTCTATGTACCAAGCACAATGGAGTTTCAGCCTTGGTTTAACCAACAACTAGACATGCCTACAATTGAACTAGCAACTAGACATGTCTACAATTGAACGTGAACTTGATAGAGGAAGGAGCCAACCTCGATTTAATAAAGAAGGGAGCCAACCTCCATTCAATAGAGAAGGAGCCAATAGAGGAGGGAGTCAGCCTCTGCTCCAGCATGCACTCAATTTTTAACCAAGCCAACAACACAGAAATGATGAAGACTTGTTGTTATCTATGGATTGCTATGTACCTAGCTAGCATCCTACTTCATCTCTTCATCCAAGTGACTCACAACCACAATTCACAAAAGATCACCCAAGTGCCCCCAAGCCAATTCATTGAGTGGTTGGACAGAACTGCACTTGCTTATGTTCATGACCCATCTTGTCACAACCTTTCCCTCTCCCCTTATGCCAACTAGGCAAAGGGCCAATTGGTGTTTATGAGAGGGCCCCTGGTCATGATTACTCAGTTACGTTTGAGTTTTTTTGCCCACATATCCCACAATCTTTACCCAGGTAGTCAACTCACCAGGTTAGAACTATGACACTCTCCACCCATTTGAGAAAGTGGATACCCTCATCCACAGACTTCAAGGGGTTGCTACTAATGGGTGGAGAAAGTGGATACCCTCATCCACAGACTTCAAGGGGTTGCTACATGCCTTCCTCCAGAAGGTGCAGCCAGAGGCGTTTCTATTCATGCCCTTTCTCCAGAAGGTGGAGCCATCACATCACATGTCAATCGGGCCAGAGGCAATCATAGAGCAGAGGCGTTTCTACTTACGCTTGACTCGCAACCCAGCCCGCAAGCTTACTCACATCACATGTCAATCGGGCCAGAGGCGATCACAAGCTGTACTCACATCATGTCAATCGGGCCAGAGGCGATTACAGAGCCGCTTGGTTGTACACATGTGATCGAGGGGTTTAGTTAAGTTCATCCCCTAATGAGAATCGAACTTGGGACCGCTCTAATACCAAATGTCACAACCTTTCCTTCTCCCCTTATGCCAACTAGGCAAAGGACCAATTGGTATTTATGAGAGGGCCCCTGGTCATGATGACTCAGTTACGCTTGAGTCTTTTTGCCCACATATCCCACAATCTTTACCCAGGTAGTCAACTCACCAGGTTAGAACTATGACACATCTCTTCCATACCAACATCTCTATACCCTAGTAGTCTCAATTGCATCTTTTTGTGTATATTATTATATAAGATTTGAACCTTTGATGTATAATCACATGATAAATGTTACACTCAACAATCATCACCTGATAATGAATTAAATAAATAATTTCAAAGGCTAATTAATCTCAAATTTTGCTGAATAAAAAAGAGTGAAAAACATCTTAATTCTCTAATAGAATATGCTAGGTCATACAACATAGTATAATATACAAGCATATATGTACCATGTTGAATTTTCTCATGGCACAAACCCCATACCTTCCTCTACTTACACTTTTGTGGTTTTAAGATGTTTTGATAATGACTCTCCTTTGAATCTTGATTGATACTTAGTAAAGCAAAGATTCCACTTCCATCCAAACATTTTAACTACATTGTACAAACTCATTATGATATAATTGAGAAGCCACAAGTATGATTTCTTACCTACATGATAATAGTCAGATTCCTTGCTTCCACCATATCATATCTACATACATACATCATATATATAATATATATATATATATATATATATATGATGTTGTTGTGTGTGATTAAATGAATAATAGTGATGTGTGTGTGATTAAATGAATGATAATAGCCACCATACAAATAGAGTTGACTAATTTTAACCAAATGTGGATCGATGTTGATATTTTTTGACCATATATTGACCATATTATTTAACTAACATTTAATGTCAAGATTTTCTTTGACCATCGTTGACATGTTTTTACCAGCATGAAAATAATACTTGAGTTTTAGGTTCTTAACCAGTCATGTAAAGTTTGTCACTAGTTCACGAATACGTTGACCACCAGTTTAAAAATTAACGCTGTTGAATAATATATTAAACTTTTTTAAAATCTTATTCTATAATATTTATAAAACACGGTACAACATAAGCCATTTTAAAAACCGTGTCGCGTTGAACAGTATTCTTTGTGTATTATGTTACACCGAATAAGTTATGATGTCGACGCAATAACAAATTTGACGAATAATTGGTCGGTTTGATTCGTTAAACTGTTTGTTAGCGGACACGTCATCTGTATCTCGTGTCATAATATATTAAGCAAACTTTACTCGTGAGGGGAATCACTATGATTCTGTTTCTCAATGCCAGATGTTAATGTACTTGACGATACTTTTTTAATTTTATTAACTACGACCTCTGACTCAAAACAAGGCATCTATATACTCTTTAAAAAATAACTTACGCTTATCCGATAGTACTCGTACAAAGAATAGTACTTAACATTAAACTCAATTACGTTTATCAACGGTAACCCTCTTAAATGGCCGAATTCAAGTTAGGGTTCATAAATGAGGACTCTGTATTTAGGTTCTTCGTCAGAGATGGCTCCAATGGCGGGCCGGCAGGCGGTGAGTACGAAGCTTTAGATCAGTCCCCTCGATGCAGATTACTTCCCAGCACAGATTCATCCATGGCGGATGCGGGAGCTACAGAATCCGATGAGCACGAAGAGAAATGCAGAAATGCACAAGTAATGCAGCTCTTTGGGGATGAATCAAGGGAATCCGAAGCAGAATCCAGAGTGTACCCATGTAGAAATAGGCGAGCACATCACGAATCCATGCCGGATGCAGCAGCTAGAAGCAGCCGAATTGAGTCGGACGAGCAGGAAGGCGTGTACAAGAAGCTGGGATGGAGATCCATGAGAGCGCTTAGGGTTCTTGTTGTGATCACGCTGGTGCTTCATGTAGGGATTTCTGCATTGGCTATGGTGGTCGCGCTTGCGTCGAGCTCAAGCGGATGTCCGAGATCTCTCGTTTTTGCTGCGGCTATTGTTGCAAGCGCGGCATGCATTCGGATTGCGTGGGTTGTTGGTACCGGACTCTGTCAAGCGGCTACTGCTGTTACTATGATTGCTGAAGAACATGTTCCGGCTTCCCAGGTTCAGAATCGTGTTTCTCCGACTGCTGTTGCTACAAAGATTCAAAGACGGGTGAGTGATATATATGTATTTCATATATGATGATATTATACTTCAAATTTAAAAGCACCATGATGTATGTATAATTTAGATTTATAGAATCCATAGGTGGCTTGAATGATAGCTAATTCACGTGAACAAGGCCCACGCTTGGTGGCTGCACTGATTTTGTTTTGTATTTTTTGATTTTATGGTGTATTTATGCCTCATATGTGATGATGATGGTGCAGTTGTGGTACAAGAGATGGCTATGGTGGGGCAGATTTGGTGCAATAGTCACATTTTTACAGGTCAGTGGAGCATGCTACCTCAGTTTCTTGGCCGTAAGAAATGCTCATTCTTCATTCTGCTTTTCTGGTGAGGAGGGTAGCTTTTTAATTTTCCTCTCTCTCTTGTTGTTTTTGTTTCATTCTATTTGTTCAATTTTAGTGTAGGGACCACCACGTCATAGTATATTGATGATGTTAAAGCTATACTTACTTACTCATGTACACTCTTAATGATACTTGTTCATTGTTATACAGGCTCTGGTTCACAAGATTTGCTGCATCACACTCTTGTTATGCTTCCAATCATAACATGGCTTTTAGTTTTTGCGCAATGCTGTGTCGGTTCCGATGTTTTATCTTGGAGGTCATTATACGAGATGCAAAATGAGGCCTGGAGGGCTCACTACCGAGAAATGTTTGATCATGGGATTCGTGAGATATTATGCTGCTTGGGACGTTCCCGATACATGTAAGTGATGTGATGCTATTTAACAGACATACGACTCTTGTGTACACACACATACACACACACATGCACACACACAACGAGACAGTTTATTAGGTCTAAAATGGATGACGACGAAGTGGATTCTGTAGCTGCACTTCTTGGTGATCTTGTTGCCTACCGTGCTGCTGGAGCAAGCCATTTAGAGTTTCTTGCAGGTACTCTCTCTCTCTTCCGTTTGTAGTATGGCATATTTGTAAAGCTAAGTATGGTCATTTGAAGCCCATCATTACACGCACACACATTTCTTAAGGCTAATATCATTCAGACATATTTATGAATTCACACACTTATGTACGTATGTGTCATATACATTCTTCATTTTCAGGTGTTGCTCTTCTACGTACACGCAGGCCAAAGTCTCCACTTCCAATTGATTTTCCTCCTGCTCCTCAGGCTTTGATGAAAGAAGCTGCCGTGCTACATCCATATGCAGTCGCTGCTTATACGGTACGTTAAATTAAATAATATAAGTCAATATGTTATAGGTGAAGCTTATATATATATATATATATTAGTTACCTTCCTTATTTGTGAGAAACTTTTCAGGGCCCTCTATTGGATATCGGACGCAACCTTTTCTTTTTCCCTTGTGCATGGTTGTACAGACAAGGACTTTTCACGATATGGAACCGTAGGAAGTACGATTTCTCATGTTTTGCATCACTAAAATTATTAACTTCATGTACTGAATGTATAATTTTTAATACACCTGAACTTTAACCGAGTTTTAATTACAGGAGACCTAAGCTAGATGGTGATAATTGGTGGAGAGGTCATGCAGCGGCATTTCTTGGTACTGCTCACGTCCCGCCTGAAGCTTTGTTAAAAGGAAGAGTCCACCAGGTAATTGATAGCTAAGCATACACTTATCTGATAGCTGTTAATTCATTTATTTATTGATTACAGAGAAATAGAGAAACGGTATACTTCGTCATCGAACTTAAGCAGTTTAAGAGTGTTGTGGTTGCTGTACGTGGTACTGAGACACCTGAAGATCTTTTAACTGATGGTTTGGGACGTGAGTGTGTTTTATCTGAATCTGAAATTCGTGGCTTACTCCTGTAAGTGTGTGTATCTGTGTGTGGGCTGTATATTATCTTTAATACCATGGCTTATTTGCATTAACTGTATAATTATACTAAACTGTGTTTTGTATTTGTATATCAATTGATTACAGATCCGTGGTCTGTCGGATAGAATGAAAGAAGAGATTGTTTCTTCAACACCACATTACGGGCATGGAGGCGTAGTTTCGGCAGCTAGAGAGCTTGCTTTTGAACTCGACAGCCCTGAAGATTGTCCTCCAGAATATGATCAAACTGGTAAGCATATTATTTCTTTCTTAATTAATTTAAATAGAAGACCTCAAACATTTTATTATAATATAGTTATAAACAGATACAGTTGTGGGGTTTCAAGCGTCCATATACCTATGCCTTACATGTATATTTATGTTCTTATATATTTCTTGTTTACAGGAGGATCTGGAAAGAAAATCGGTTTCTTAAGCTCCATACTAGGTCCTGGTGGAAGATGTGAAGGTTATTCTCTTAGATTTGTTGGGCATTCGCTTGGGGCTCAATTGCAGCACTTGCAGGAATGATGGTAGCAATATTAACTGATATATATAATACTTTAATGTATATCTATATGTATATGTACGTTTATTTTGTTTTTACTTTATTCAAGCTTGTTATATGCAGCTATGGCATCGTTTCCCGAATTTACACGTTTATGGATATGGTGTGTTGCCGTGTGTTGACTCGGTCATAGCCGAAGCATGCTCTGGTTTCGTAACAAGGTAACTTTCATGTGTAGTTTGCGTAAGGAGAGCATATAATGTACATAAAACACTCATTTTAGAATTATTTCTTCGAGAATCACACACACACACACGCGGGAACTTATGCGCTTTTTTGGTACAGCATTGTGTACAACGATGAATTTTCATCACGGCTTTCAGTGGCATCGTTGATGAGACTGCGTGCGGCTTCTCTACGGGCGTTAGCCGAAGATTCAGATGCCGATTCAGCTGTCATAGCCAGGCTTGCAAGGCGACTGTTTGGTTCTAGGAGATTATGTATGAAGCCGAACGCCAATGAAACGAGGTATTGTGCGTATTCAATTATATATACATTCTGTATTATTGAGTTATGTCTGCGAGAAATTATATGTATATATATACAGTAAGTATAAGAGGCATATAGACACGGACAAAGAGACAAGCTGTGTACGTGCATATATGTATGCATACACGGCAGCTTCAGACATACATACACACACAGCACACGCACATGTGTGCCTCAACATCTGTATACATGCACGTGTGTGCGTGTGTGTGCTTATTATTTATATAGAAATACATGTATATGGGTGTGCATAATGTATATAATGACAACAATATTAACAGTAACAGCAACAACGAGCACGTAGAACAGCAACAGCATAGGCGTCGGAGATTTGAGAACAGGATTAAAGGTGGAGCTTTTCTTTGTTATCATGCATGCCACTGCGTCATGGAAATGCCTAAAGATAGTGATAAAATTTCCAGCACGGTTGTGGAATGCCCATAGTCTGTAGTGGTAAGGGCATACTTGCACAAACATATATGCACATTCATATATATCTATATATACGTGAATGTATTTATTCAGTGTCAAGCAGCTTTTGTATGTGTTTTCGATTCTTTCGACAAACACCTCTCTCTGGGGCGTGGCGGGTGCATTCAGGGTTTTTGTGTGCGTGTGTATATGTGTTACGCGGTTCTGACGTCGGACTTTTCTGGATGCGTGCAGGAACGGAGAGTAATCACATTCATGAGGAGGAAGTCGGTTGGAATATTTTAAATCTAAATATCATATATCTTCATTTGGGTTATATTTATGTATATATACAAGTACTGAGTCTAGATTTGCATTTATGATTCTTGGGTTAATAACCTTACGCATGATTAGCGAGCCGTTAGTTTTTGTGAGTTTTCTAATGTTTATGTTGGCAGGTAAAGAGAAGGACGAAAATTGGTCTAATGGAAGATGAAGTCGACGCAAAGGGCGAAAGGGCGAGTTTATGAGAGGTTTAGTAAGTGGCGAACTGCTTAACAATGGAATGCCAAATGAAGAAGAGAACGACATGGTTGGTTTCAAGCCGGGACCAGACTTACAACAGATGTGGCCCGTTGAGCTTGTAATGCCGGACTGGTCATTCATCTTCTACGGAATTCGTCGGGATTTCTGGAATCTTCCGTGAGCCAGTTGAGTTCTTCTGGTACCTCAGGTACTTCACCAGGTTCTTTTGGGAATTCCTCCAGGTCTTGGGTTTCTTGGAGTAATAGGTTTAGTAGAACGGGTACGGGACGTAGGAGACAACACAAGGCGATTCTGCGTGACAGGGATAGCTTCAGGGACATTGTGGTTTCGCCTTCCATGTTTCTGGATCATATGCCGTGGAGGTTAGTTTTCTTTAACTTCTCTAAATATACTACACAATCATATTTAACTATTAGTTATTTATTTACTATATATCATTTACATTAGCCATAGAACTGCTTTTCGTATCGTTATATTATGCAACAAACGTGAGCTTCCTTTGTGCTCTAACTCCACATTGAAGTATATCTTTTCAAATTAAAAAAATTATATATATACATGTTGTATAATATAACACTTTGAAAATATCCTACAATGAATATAAGTTTAAGATATATATATTATTGGAATTGAAATTTTTGAGTTTAACGAAAATGTGATTGAAACTTATATTTGTTTATCTAAATATATATTATTAACTTTTTGCTGTTCTTAACACTACGTGTATTTCGTAGAGCAATAATACAGCTCTCTCTCTCTCTCCACGCACACGCCTTTTGACGTGTCCATATCTACAGATGCCAAAAGGCTTTAAACGACGTCCTAGAGGAGACGGAGCCACGTACAGTTGATTCTATGGTTTAGGATACAGGTGTTTTTTTCGAAAAAGGATGATACGGATGATAAACAGGTTCGATATAATATTTATTAATTGTAAATAAACATAGTAAAAACTATAGTCTTATCGAACTTATTAAATAATGAAGTTTGACACTATCTACCTTATGTTTACTATATCAAGTTCATGTACATTATACCGATATCTTAACGGTGATTATTTGTTGTTTTTAAGTAATTGTTACCGTGTTTTGGATATCTTATGTTCCTAAGTTCCCTTCCGCAATCTATCTTCCTTATAACTTATAATTTAGAGTGTTTTCACACCAATACTTAAAGTTATGTATAATGTTAGATTTAAGTTCTCGTTAAATTGATGACTTAAGATAGTGACTTAAACTGGAAACGATGTTAAGATCTTAACTCATCATTCGAGTTTAAGTCAATATCTTAAATCATCAATTTAAGTTTGGAGTATGCTTAAGTCATCAATTTAAATTTAATTTGAAGTTGCTGTTAAATATCGTAAAGTACAATGTTGAATAAACTCAGCCACCGGCATCGATTTAAATTTAATTTGAAGTTTTTGTTTAAATATCGTAAAGTACGATGTTGAATAAACTCAGCCACCGCACTAATAACTAATTATGCACTTTCTTAACTACGTCATAGCAAACAATATTTACGTTAGTGTAGTTTTAATACAGATTATATTACGTCATATAATATACTTTAATAACTAACAAATATTCTCATTACCGTGATATTTCCACACTTATGGGATGGACAATAGTAACATAATGGGAATCTAATATCACAATAGTTTTTTTTCATTGGATAACACAAGACATTATGAATAATTAGTAGAACTATCATAGATTTTGACAATTATTAATGTTAAAATACAAAGTTTGGATCGTGGAACCCGACAAAGTTATTTCGATTCCCACCACTAAAAGCAATTGTCTTAAAACAGTTTACTTAATACTAGTGAAACAATGAATCACACACGCACGCACGCACGCCCAGTCATACACATATCATACTAGTTTGCCTTATATGTGTGTGTGTGTGTGTGTGTGTGGTGGTTTGATTTTGTCAAATCTTTCAACATCATTCACATGTGTCCAATGTTGAAAAACTTACCTGTTTTAGGTAGACTACTTGAACAACCATATACATATATATATAAACAATTTAATTAAATATAATTTATATGTACTAGTGTAGAATATTAAGTATTAAGTTTAATAATTTACGGTTTGTACTTTTAATAAAAGTTCTTTATCTTTTATTATATATTATTTATTTGTTAATATCAAATCTAAGGTTTGACAAAACTATGCTACAGGCTTCTTATTGTTATAATAATTATTATTATAATGAAGTTAAATGTTTTTATTTACCTCTAATAAATAAATGTTACTCATGCTTATCTATATAACATGTCTTTGTCGAAATTTCTAATATTGATTTAATATGTTTATAATAATATAATAATATTAAAGCTTTCCAAGTCAAGAAAGGCTACATTTGACATGTGATTCTAAGTACATGGTGGTGGGCTTGCATAGAATATGCTTCTGAATATTCCTAGGATAATCACTTCTGTATAGATAATACTATATAATAGTCTAATAAGCTGTCTGGTGAAGTTTCGCTATCGAACAACGTGATAGAATATGCCCAATATGCAAAGGACATCCTCTAGTATCCACAAAATCTGCTTACATGCCACGTGGTGCGACTCTAAGCATGCCACGTCATCGGAGAAATCAAATTCCCTGGGATCCACGTGTACAGTCAAAGTGATTTATTCTTGGGAATCTTCTCTTAATTAATTGTTTGATTGACCCGTGGACTTTGACAGTAACAAAACTTATGTTAGGTGCAACTCCTATTGAAAACCTCGCAAACCATATCCGAAATCTTCCGTAATGTAGCTAAGAATTTGTACATTGTGACTCGAACCCGGGACCACCACATTTGTTGTTTAGGGCAGTTTTATGTGGCGACACGATACCATTGATCGTACTCCGGGCCAGACGGCTCAAAACGTGCCACATGGAAACCCTATCTCACAGACACCTCTAGTGGATCTCGGCCGTCGGTCCTCGTGTGTTTTTGTTTGCAATTGTGAGAGGCTGTATTCTCTGTTCCGAGTGTGAGAGTCTCTGTTTGAGATATCCATCCTGTAGTATACATAGCCAGGAGGTGCACCGGAGTGAATTTCTGATCAATTAGATTTCTTTTCTTGCTCTTGATCGATCAGTAGATATAGAATACTCAATTTCGTCCAGAATATATGAAGATCGTGTGTAATTTGACTATAGAACTCTAGCTTTGATCTGGGTATTGTGAATTCGATCTAGAAAAGTAACTTAAGATGAATTCGTACAAATCGAGGCTGCTGGAACACTCTGCAAGCCAGAAACCCAATGATCTTGCCTCTTCCAATCTCAGTCAGTTCTTGGAGCACACCATGCCTTCTGTTCCAGCTCAATTCCTTCCCAAGGTATGTGTATAATGCTTGTCTTTGTAGTGTATGACATTCTTCGGAATACAGAGTTGTTTATGGGACAGCTCGAAGAGGTGTAGATCGACAGATACAGAGTCTGTACCATTCTACTGCCTGGGAGACATGTGGGAGTCGTACGACGAGTGGAGCGCCTACGGAGGGGTGTTCCGCTCCTTCTAAACGGTGAAGATACGGTTGTACAGTATTACGTACCGTATTTGTCAGCTCTACAGCTCTACGTTCGATCTGCTGCTCGTCCCCATCTCAGGTTCAGGTATAAACAATGTTCGTCATATGTGGGTGTATACACATGCTATAATGTTCGTTCATTGCATATGTGTGTGTGAGTGTAAGTTGCTGAATGAATATAAGTGCAACAAGTTCGTGTGAAGATGTGAAACATGGTATAGAATATTTTATAATTGTGTAACACTATATTATATATACATGTTTATCTGAAATAGTGTTTGATTACACACGGAGAAGACATATCCTGAAGAAAAATCTGATATCGTGTTAACTTACATGACATTATATATATACATGTGATATTATGGTACTTATTTCACACGGCCGGGAGATACAAAGCGACAAGATCATTATAAGTTTAATTATTTATCATATATATTTAAGTACCATATTGATCTTACACAGCTATGTATGTATATATATACTCAAAATTGTGTATATACAGGAAGCTTGGGGAGGAGAGTGATGCTAGCAGTGAATGTAGCAGTGATGGTGAGAATGAACTGGGGAACTACCATAACAGGAGTAGAAGTTTTAACTGGCAGAGTGAATGTACTTGGAGGGAGTACACAAGGAAAGATCTCATCCGTCGATGTTCTTCTCTTTCTACGGTTGAAGATGAGCTCATGGAAGACGATGAGAACTGTGGTGGTGAGCTTCTGTTTGAGTATTTTGAAGAAGCGGTTCCATACAGCAGGATTCCACTCGTAGATAAGGTATGTATTACTCATTATTGATAATTATCACCTTATATTTTACTAATGTTTTATTGATTATAGATTTCTAGTTTGACACACCAGTCACTAGAGCTTACTACTCTACGGAGTGTGGATCTGCTTCCGACAAGTTGGATGTCAATTGCATGGTATGTGTGTGTGGAGCATATACATCTATATATATATGAAAAAATGCACTATATGACATATATATGACATATTTTGGTCCAGGTATCCAATTTATCGCATTCCCACGGGACCTACTCTTCAAGACTTGGCTGCCTGCTTCCTCACATTCCACATGCTGGGGACTCCATTAGAAGGTACTATTGTACGATATATGTATATATATATATATATGTGTGTGTGTGTGGGCATGTGTAATAAATATATGACATTTTTCATTATAATATATGCAGGTGGACATCATTAAATAAAGGATCGTGTCGGAACGGATTAAGATCTGACAAATATGTGTTGCCATCCTTCGGGCTTGCCTCGTATAAACTAAGGGGATCATTGTGGACATCTGTCGAGAGCGTAGAGAGACGCTTGGCAGGTAACTTACAGGGCACGGCAGAATCCTGGCTTAAGAAACTAAGCGTAAGGCATCCTGATTTCGAGTTTTTCGTAAATAACGGCGGAAGATGCTGAGGGATATTCCGGTGTTTTTTGAACTTAACAACAAGTTGGTGAGCGACACGAGTTTCCCACTAGAGCGGGCTTAAAATGGGGAAAATGAGAAAAAAGGGCGATAAGGGGGGAGAAAATTGACAAAAGAAAGAGTAGTTTTTTTCGGTTTCTTTCTTTTATGACGAAAACAAACAAAAAGGGTATGATGAAGAAAAGGGCAAGGAAAACGCAGTATATGGGAAAATAAGGTAGTGTTTAAGGTTTGCCTGTTGACGTTAGGTGTAGATTAAGTTGACTGTTTGGCATGCAAAACTTAAATATATAATGTAAAAAAAAACCTTGTACATCTCTAACACACACACGCACGCAACGTGCAAAGGTGTTAAATGGATTACTGAAGTGTTTAAATGTAAATTCCTTGTTTCTACGTTACACTTCAGACATCAGTCTGCAGCACATTGCACACTGGTCATCCCGAGCCGAAGATTGTCAAGATCATACTCGACCCACAGATCCTGCTGCTGATAATTCCCAATGACATTAAATGGCACGTTCTCGTTGGTCTGAATGCAAAACATAGAGTAGTCTGTTCCCCGTCTCCGGTCACGGGAATAAGAAGGTTGTTCTTGGTTAAAACCACATCCAGTCCATCCAAGAAATGCATAGTCACGCTTGGAACTTGGAGAGAGTCGAACTCCTCACCATTTCTCACACTGTAGCAAGGTGCGAAGCCGTCCGTGTCCTCCGCTCTTGTGAGGTGGCTTGTTTCGTTCAGAAACTCTCTACTCAAAACTTCAAAGACTGGCTTTGTTAAACAAGTAAACGCAGTCCCGGAGTCTACGATTGTGCCGCCTCTCCCTGTTGATTGTATAGCGAAGTTAGAATCTGGTAACGCTAACCGCGAGCCTCCTATGCTTATTCCAACCAATCCTACATAGTAGTAATCCAATGAAGCAGCTGGAAAAGCCTTGTTCTTCACTAGCGGTGTATACCTGCAACAATCTTATTTATTCATATACACCAATCCTCAAGAGTGTAAGCACGTATGTACCGTAGACGGGGTGAGATTGAAGACTCTCCAAAGAAGACGACCCCTGAAGAATTCAGATGCGTAACCTTGTTAGGAAAGCAATACGAGAACTTGTTCCCATATCGAGCACTCATCTGCGAGGGGAATGATATCGGTCTCCTGTCCATACCCAGAAGTCCGGTAGCTCCCGTCGGTACACCCTCCCGATCGACACTGGCACAACCGATGGTTACGTTTACCACCTCTGTGGGTCTGCAGTTCAGTCCTCTACACCTGCATGACTTATGTAGATGCAGATTATAAAATACCTAATGCTTACCTGTTCGCCGAGATGGTCTCTAGCGCAAGCAGACCGGAGCTCAAGCTACCATCGGCATATTGTACTCCAAAGAGACAGGTCTTACCGGACGGACTGCAAGAAGGCTTAACACCTTCATACACCGTCTTGCACGTGGAAGACGCACACGGGAGCGGGTGGAAGGTGCTGGAATGTTTAGGGTTGAACGGGGCTTTAGCGTTGGACACAGTCCTTGCATGGTGTACATTGGATCCATGAAACGTCGCTTCCTGTGTCCATTATGAGGGTTACTTCCGTTGCTGGTGTTCCTATCTGCATTGGCATGTAGTACTCTAGACCAGCCTGTCCAAGTGTCACAACTGGGTTTTGCATTGCTGAAATCAATGTAAAATAAGTAAATATATACCAAGGGAAAAAGAACCAGGTTAGGCTTACCATGGTTGCTATGGTGATGATTCCTAGACTGTGCAGATTTGACTCGGGTTTGTAGAGCTTGGAAGTGTGTTATTACATCTTTGAAAGGATTTACGTTAAGAGAATTGGATGTTGAACCAGATATTTGAGTGGGAGAGACTCGAAGTGGAGACCTAGGTGCATCCCTGTGAATGATATGAAACCCAGCACTGTTATCTGCACTAGTTGTCTCAAGAACTGTCTGCACGTCCAAACTATACGACTTCAATACAAGAATGTGAAAAAGAAATGCATATATAATTGGTTTTGTAGCCATTTATGATATAAACTATTGAGTTTATGAAATGTGCATAGATTGTTCTGAGTTTATATGGATTCTTGGAAGACAAATGGAGTAACGTAAGTAAGCAGCTCTTGGGGTGGCAAAAGTAACTTACTATGGAAGCCGTTTTATGTATTTAGCTTAAAATCGATCATTCCAAGATATGTGAAGAATATACTTAGAAGGCTTCTTAGGCGTGGAGGAATCCACACACTTTAGATTGCTTGGGGAACGTTTGTCATGGGACCCGGTCATACCAACAATCTATAAGGAGAAACAAACCTCTTTACATGTCTGAGATTAGGTATAGGTATTCTTATTGTACAAGCTAAAGTGTGTAGGATATACACACACGCACACACAACACAAAGGTGCACCTTGAAGATGAAGAGACTGCATGCATACACGCGAACATAGGCACAAACTTAGAGTTTGCCCTTAAACATGCTTCCACTAACAACGTCTTATTGCTGAACAGGTACTACACTGAGCACACTTTGCAGGCTTGTCAAAGAAAGTGTGCCAGTCATTGTCCAAAGTAGATAAATGCAGAGCACAACACAACCACCCACAATACACATACACACGCAGACATGCACGGTGTGCACGCACGTGTTGTGTGTGTATACAAGTCTATGTGTAAGAAGATATTGAATTCTCTAAATAATAACTTCCATGGTTCTTTTTGCAGAAGATGCGAAATAAATAATCAATCTGTCCGCAGATCTTGAGCGGTGCAATCCCAACCATTGAAAAGGAAGAAAAGTTACAAACCACTTGCTCTGTAAAAACAAAGATTTTCTATATCTGTGTCATGTATAGAAAATCTGACGTGGCTGCACGTCAGCATATGTATGCATGCTATAAACAAAGGCTCTGTTTTAAAACAGACACGGGTCTATGCGTATATCTGCTTATGCATTCAGTGCGACTAAATGAGTAGGTGGGGTATAAAACATATTATTTGAAATTGTTTAAGAAAAAGAGCCGCATTGCCCAGCTGTTCTTTCCCATTTTAAGATCTCACGAGATCGTTGATACTCTTTTATTTTTCTAATTCTATAATGTAAATGTTTTCAATTATTCAAAAATCAATTACAAAAAGAAAAAAAAAAAACCCAATAAAATGTGTTTACAAGTGATCTCCATCACAGTCACAGATGTCTTTCTTCTTTCTAGATCCCATAGCTACCAATGCACATAGCGCAAGAAGCAGTAGAAGGGCGAGTGCAGCGCAAACAATCCCCACTATCCTCCAATGTGCTCGTGGTAGTGGTGACTATGGTGGTAGTCATGGTATCTTAGATCTGCAATGTTGCTTCCGTCCGAGTAGTCGTTGAAGGTGCTGCTGCTCGAAGGAGGCGGAGGCGGAGGGGCGGAGGCGGAAAGCTACGTGGCCGTGAAGGAGGCTCGGCGGAGGTGGACTAGGAGAAACCGGTGGAGCTGTGCTAACTGCACTACCTGTACACTGAGCCAGACAATTCCCTGCTCCACAGTAGCCATCCCCAGTCCCGCAGTACCCGTTTACACCGCAGCAGCATCCCGTGGGACATGCTAGCGTGCTCGGATTGCATGGAATCGTTGCAAGGCACGTCCTGATAATGCCCACAAGGAGGACTACCACCAGACTCTTCATGCCTACTTATCTGCAGCTAGATCTGAAAGCTACTGTTCATGTGTGCACAAAATTGGAGACAAATGCAGAGTGAATGTGATGATTAGTGGGAATCAGTGCATTATGAAAAAAGGGTAAAAAGGAAACTCTAGGGAATATGTGGTGAGAAAGAACACACTTATTGATATGGTAAAATGTCAAATTGTAAAACAGAAGTGCTTACATACTGAAAATTTTACTGTTGCTTTTACATATGCTGTGATCATAGCGAGCATCCCACGTGTAATTATCGCTTATTTGGTTATATAAGTCAATGAATCGTGTCTTCATCAGATTGTATTGTATGCTGCTTGCTGACTAATGAGAAAGGGGAAAGGGTTTGCGAAAGGGTAAAGGCGACCCTTAAGTTTATTTAATTAAAAGTGAGATTTAAAACATAATTAAATTTCCTTTCAGGTTCATATGTGTGAAAATGACTTGAATGAATTTTTATTAATTATAAAATATCAAACAATGAATATTAACCATTTAAAAATTTGGATATCAAATCCACCACTACTGTTGGCTTCTCCACATGAGGAATATGCCCACAGTCTTTTATCAACTCTAGCTGAGAGTTTGGTAAATCTTCCAAAAATTTCTATTTAATAAAAATTAATTATTAAGCTTAATTAGTAGGTTAAATTACTATAGTTTAATACCTCAGCATACAGCTTTGGCACAATAGTGTCTCGTTCTCCCCATATCAGCAGTGTTTCTTGTTGCACCTGGAGCTATGTGTATACATGTGTGCGTGCGTGCGTGTGTGTGTGCGTGGTATAACGCATATTTTATAACGTATGTTCTGACTCAACTCACATCGTTCACACCTGTGGTATTTAGAAACAACGTTGTATCCTCCGTTACGCATGAAGTCTACCAGAGCGTCTTCCCATCCTTGCATGAGGCAATGTAATCTTCCCACCTGTAAAATTTATTAAAAAAATACATAAATAAATATTAAAAAAACAAAAAGAATATGCTTTTCATCTTACTCGAATCAAATCCAAGAGGGAATTGTATGTGAGACCTCTGAATATTAACAAGTTTGCATATGCCCGTAATAGTACACTCTTCAGGATAGCCACCTAGAGAACAATTGTTAATCAAGATTAATTAAGTTTTAATCATTAAGTTTATATCATATATTTACCCCAATGTATAGAAGAAGTTGGGAAGAGCTTTTCAGGTTTCCTAAACCCTCTGCATAACCCTGTGCATCAATTAAGACAAGCTTGGACACCTGCATCGGTGAAAACATTATACATACATACATACATACATGTACGCATGTATGTATATATATATATATATATGTATATACGTATGTACGTATGTGAATGTATGCGTGTGAATATGACCATTTCTGGATAGGACACAGCAAGATCAATGGCAGCAGCACCGCCCAGGCTGGGCCCGACTACTGCTACAGGCCTTCTTATATGAGCTTTCCAAAACTAAGATAAAAAACAAAATGGTGTCAAAACTGGCTTTACATACATACATATATGTGTGTGTGCCTTAAATAACGAATATACACACAAACTCATACACCCATGCATATAGTAGTACCTCATAAACATGGTCTGTTTGGCTCTAGCACTGTATGATGACACTTTGGTTTCTAAAGGTAAGCCTTGTTTAAAAACTAGAGAGAGAGAGAGAATGTGTGCGTTTGTGTGTGTGTGTGTGTATGTGAGAAGAGAGAGAGAGAGAGAGAGAGAGAGAGAGAGGACGTACCAGAAGAAGAGAATCCCCACCCCAAAATGTCGACTGCCCACGGTTCTAGACCACTTTCTTCAAGCAAAGTGTAAGCTCGTCGCCATTCCAGACAAGAGCTAGAAATATATTAAATAAAAATAAATAAATAATAATATAAAAGTTATAAAACTATGATAATTATATGCTTACCTATCAAAGCCATGGAGTAGAAGTACTGGTGTATTGGTTCTGACTTTAGGGACCACACAACTTGTCATAATAGGTGTTTCACTCAAAGTTGTCTATGCATGTATATATACCAAATTAATATACATATAATACACATAAATATACATACGTATATATAAGCAGTTGATTAACGTCTTGCACACTCAACTATAACTGCATAGACATATCTATATATGTATCTTTAACATACTTTACACAGTATTTATATCTGTGTATATCATATGCTATATACACACATCTATGGACGGGAAAAAGTGTGTATGAGTGCATATTATATATATAATTACATCAACGGGAAGCCTTTGAATTCTAGCAGCCATGCTACGAGCAGCTGGCTCTTGCAAGTGTGAGACTTCTGGAGGCAAAAAAAACTGGAAATTCTGTATTGTTAATCTTAGTTAAGGTCTTCAAAGGCTGATTAAATCCATTTAACAAGAACACACTGCAAACAAAACCAATATCAGTTAAATAAACGCGTACATATAATGCATTATATATGTGTGTGTGTGTACAAGTCAAGTTACATATATGCAGTCAGTCTCCAAAGTATATTTAAAATCTATAATTTGACTACAAGATACAATATACAGTCAAATCACATGCGTTTGGCATCGTGTGTGTGTGTGCGTGGGCGTGTGTTTTTGATAAAATTATCAAATGCAGGAAATTTATGGAGATATCAGTATACATCTTACCTGCTACATGCTGCCATGCCTCGTTAGGTATCCTGAAGGGCCACTTTAATTTACCTTTATAAATGTAATTATAATTAAGCATGTAATTATTAAAAATTTACGTTAATATATAATTATCTTAAATTATTAATCACTGCTTGGATTATTTAAATAAAATGCAGTGGATTAGGTGAAATAAATTTATTTCTAAGTATATGGTTCATATACAATATGGTTTTACTTCTCTTACTTGTAATATGAATAATCATATGTGTGCATATATATATATTCTATCTATATTCTATCATGTATGTTTATATATGCTCTACTCATTTCAATAGGAGTTACATACATACATTAAATAAGCATATTTAATAAGAAAACTTTACTAGAATAAAATACCCAAATGTAAATATATAGAAATTATTACAAATATATGTATATGTAAAGAATTACTGATGGACTTATATATTATATAATGAATTTGTGTTATATATATATACACGGAACATACTTATTAACATAGTATAAGTTTATGGGAAAATTACATTTACACTCCTGAAATTTATTATATTTACATACATATCCCTAGCAGTTTTATATTTACATACGTACCCTCGAAACTTCAATTTTAACCTTTATAAATTTCAAAATTAAAAATTAAAAACTTTTGTAGAAAAATCAATAAAAAATTTAAATTAATTTATATTTATTATATTTAGGTCCAAAATATAACCTATTAAACATATATATCATAATATAATATAATTATTTTTAAAATATTTTATTTTTTACTATGATAATTTTTTAACATTTAACACTAAATAAACTTTAATTATTTCATTTGCAATATATTATAAATTAAAAAATATTTTTAATATTATTATTTTAAAAGTCAAAATATTATAATTAAAGTTTTTCAAGGATATATATATGTAAATTTACAGTTTTTAGAAGGGGATATATAAATATAAAAGATATATATGTAAATATGATAAATTTCAAAGGTAAAATGTAATTTTCCTTAAGTTTATATACCGAAATCGTATCATGCATACAAATATTATACTTTATTACATTTTTATAACATTAAACTTAACAATTAGGAGCAGAACATATACACCTCCCATTTGCATATGTGTGCAGATGGTGTACATATTTCGTGTGATTCACTATCTCCATCCTAGTAGTGTTTTCCTGCACACACAATTATTAAATGAATATTTATACATGAATACATGTATTCTCTCATATAAACATGTATACGATAAGTGTATATCTAAACATAATTATTTATGTAATTTTTACATATAGTAAGGAATTTTATGATTATTTAATAATTTTTTAAATCTTGAAATTTTTAAATAAATTTACATAAACATCACATTTTGATTACTTAGTCGTAAGAACAACCAATCCCCTGAATACCGCTTGAAGTGGCATAACCAAAAAACCCAGTGACGGAAGCAACACGAACACCGTCCGGTATAACAAAAGCCTTATCCGACTTCTTCTTCTTGTTTACATCACCGTATGGACCATGTGTGATATTTTTAATAAGCAAACCGTTAAACTCAACAAATGAAAGCTGGTTTATCCCATTCCCATGCCTCCCTTTATCTGCAGTAAAACTTCTTCTGGAGGCATAAACCCAATCTACACATTAAACGTACGTGTGTGAATACGTGCGTGCATGTGTGTGTGTGTGTGGCTCACCTCAGTAAGGCTACCTCTGCGTGCACCATGTAATTTAGACCAGTTTGCTATGGGATAAGCTGCATTATCAGTGTACTTCATTTGTATTCCGTATATGGTGTCTGAACCTGAGTAAACTCGAATACCCAATACCACACTGTGTTCGCCGTCTGAGAATCTGGTTCCTTGGTTTGATCCGAATAGCTTAGTAACTTCACCATTTGCTCCCTGTAAAACTATGCATATATGTATACACACACGCACACGCACACGCACGCACGCACTTACAAGTATCGCAAGAATGAAAAGATGGTCAAGAACTGTGTCGACATCGTATATGGATTTGTACTGACAGATAGAAAATGGTAAAGGTGGCAGCTAGACACGATATCCACGTGGGCCTTCATGTCTTCATGGCATTGGCTACAATTATTTTGTCTTCAGCTGAAAGTGAAAGGTGGCATTTCCCCATGTTAATCATGTGATTAATAAATATTAAATATTAAATTATATTTATTGTAGTATGTAAATTTATAATTCCCCGATGGCTGATTTTTTATTTAAGAATATATATCGTAGTCATATGTTTATACATTTGTGTTCATATAATAATATGCATACATGTCTGGATTACATATATATAAGTGAACTTTTAAAATGATTTTAATTGTGAGATATATTAAAATTATAAGTTTATAACTTGTTACAATTATATATGCTTAAATGAATGTGTTTGAAGGTGTATATGAAATTTCATAACTTACCGTAGAGAAGAATTAACTCCTTTCTAAATAATACTTTGGTGGATGTAAATTTTATAAGTTATAAGTTATAAGAGGCTATAAGTTATTGGTAATAAGTTAACAGAAGTATTACATTATTATATTAATATATATATATATATAGAGAGAGAGAGAGAGAGAGAGAGAGAGAGAGAGAGAGAGAGAGAGAGATTATATATTTTATATACTTTTATAGAAATGCTGTCTGAAATTATTATGCAAGAAAAGCAAGCGGGAATACAACCAGATCCATATCTTGATACTTTTATGAAGGTAGTCTAGTGTGTGTCTGCTTGGAGTGTGTGTGCATAGGCATGTGTACACAACAGCCCCAATGCATATATGCATTATATGTCAATATAAATAAATAAATGCAGGCATCTGCTCACAGATTGTGTTAAAGGTACTGAATAACGGCTCTCTCTCTCTCTCTCTCTCACACACACACACACGCACACCGCGCGCACGCAAACGCACATGCACACGCACTTCTAACGTTTATAACACTAGCTTGAGACGTGTGGAAATGTCCTTGAATTTCAGGAGAAAGCGAGTTACTATAATTTGAAGTTCCCGTATGGGAATGTTGCGAGAATAATTAAAGTAAACTTTCTATTTAAGAATTTAGAGGTTCTAAGCTTTATATTGATAAACTATCATTTATGAGCTAAATAATTTTTAATTAATGAAACCTAGAGACTTTTTAAGATCACATTATCAATTAGTTTTCAAGTATTAAAATGTTGATACTAATATAATGTTTATAAAAACAATAATTAATTAATTATTAAGGAGGTACAGGGACAAAAGATTTATATTTTACATCCAGCCTTTCTTTATACAATTTAAAGCTTGCATTTGGTCATATTGAAGAAACCCTCAATATCAACTGCTGCACTCATGTTTGGTGCTATTTTTTGGTAAAATACACATATATGTATATACATATGTACACATATACATGCATATATAAGGGTTTAGGGTTTAGGCAGGGAGACTGTTGTATTTAGCTGTTTTCTTTATCGGAGTTAACAATGCCACGGCTTTAATGCTAATTATTGACGTGGAACGTACGGTTAGAAAGAGCTGCTAGGATGTCCTCGTGTGTACCCTTATGAACAATATAATAACTATATATGCAGATATTTGTTGAGGTACTGTATATTATAAAATACGGAATAACAGTTTACTCAATGATACTGGACATTAGTGAAGTTTAGCTGGTTTATGTTGTATTTTGTATTATATGGTATGGTAATCGTTTCTATATCTCCTAGTACACAGTTTGCAACCGTAATAGCATCCTTCTTCTATGAACTGTGGAACCTTTTCGCGGATTATAAAATAAATTAAACAATGTTATTTATTTGATATAATATCATGTAGAGATACACACACACACACACGCACGCACGTAATATGTTGTTTTGCAGCAAATACCTGTGTGGGGATGGTGGTTTTACTGGATTTCACCAATAGGATGGCACTGATTGGTTAGCAACTGGGTGATGTACGCACGCTAATACAAGTTCCTGGTGAGAAAGAGTCAGTACTGTTAAGCAAGTTTATCAATGTAATTTACTCAAACTCATCGCTGGCTTACGCGTGGGCTTTGTTGCACTCTCCATTCTCATATTTGCTTTCTGTATCAAACACTTCCAAAAGCGATAAAACCCATACACACACACACACGCACACAGACATACTGTAGTTTAAAAACTAGTATATCCGAAAGCAAGCATGGTTACAATAATGTAAGCAAGTTGAAAATAAACACACACACATATGTATATATGCTGGTATAACCTACGTTTGTTCATATGAAAATTTGTAAGAAAACTAAAACCAGTGACGGATCTATAAATACATATATAATAAATTTATATATAATGTATATATAAAGATGATGTAATTAAAAAGAATTGTTTTATGGTCAACATTATGCTAACCGATAGTATGAGTCCGTATATCTGGAGTTTCTTTGTACGGGAGTTCGCATGCAGGTTCCTTGCTTTTGGATTTCATAATGGCTGTTCCCAATGTTTCTGCAACGCTCTTACATCTACATTGCAATCCTGGACGTATTACATTCCCGTATACCGCCATTTCTACAAGGTCCATCTCTTTTTCTATTGAAAAATTTAGTACATTAGCATATAAACATGGTAAGCTAACAGACATCCTATGGAGTGTAATACAAACAGAACTATTCTCTCTCTCTCTCTCTCTCTCACACACACACACACACACACACATGGTAAGAACGAACCTGTAAACTTGAGATCACAGGAGTATTGCTGAAGAAGAGTCCCATCAACTATATTGTTGCTTTTCAATCGATTGACTCGAGATTGTAGAATTTGGCAGTTACTTACCTCCGTCTCTCCTCCTGAAATCAATATTATTCTCGATTCTAACATAACATGTGTGCGGATAGTGTACTATGATAGCTTGGTTTTCTTCTCTCTCTCTCTACACACACACACACCCACACACCTGTGTGTGTGTGTGTTTAAGACTTTAAGGGGTATATTCATCCTGAGCTTGTTGATTTGCTTAATCGGCATATATCTCCTTTTACTTTGTGTACATGGGATATAACATACATACATCTCTGACAATGTGTTCAGTCTAAAATGAATATTTAATATATATTCACACACACACACACACACACACACACACACGGGTACCTTTGGAGAAAGGGATAATGTGATCGAATTCATAACACATGCAACCTTCACAACCAATGAATTTGCGAGAAAGAACATTTCCAGCTGAATCTTTGCGCCATCGCTCGGGATGTCTTCCCGGAACCACTTCAGCCTTCTTCCAGCATTCCCTACGCATCTTCTCATCGAAATGGCGCTGCCTTCTTCCTGCATTCTCCCTGCCTCCTCCATGAAACCCTAAACCCCCTGTTTTAGGGCTCCAGATAAAAACCCTAAACTCTCCTTACACTCTTATTATAAACTTATAAAACTTGTTAATGCTTTAAACTTTTACTAAACCATGTCTTAAACACAATTAAAAACAACTCTCTCTCTCTCTCTCACACACACACACACACACACAAGTCTAGAAAATTCATCACATAATTCAACGCAGATTCTGGAGGGACACATGGAAGAAGACCCAAAGTCTTGGGCACAAAGCTCTTTAAATATTCTTGATCTATGCAAACACACACACGCACGCACGCACGCACACACACACACAACACAAACAAAAACAGTATATTGGTAGTTAAATACTTGCAAGGCATTGAAGAACTAAAATAATGCCTTATATCACCCAAGAAGCATGGAATATGAACCACACACACACACACAAAACTAAGCAATAAACTTACATAGTGTAAATATATAAAACACTAGCTGTTTGTTAAACAAGTAGTCACATATATCAATGGCGCTTCTTGAGCAGTACTGTGGGAGAAGAACGAAGTGTTCGTGCACGGTGTTCTTCAATAAGCTGGTCAGCAAACCAATCAAGTCGCTGGGCATTCGTTTGCTGCAATGCACGCATCCCTCCGAATCCCATATGCTCAATCCCATTCTGTTCCAGAAGTTCATCCGCTAATCTCTCCAACTTTCTCACGTTTCCCTCACTTGCATCGTCCATCTCCACCGCTGCCTCACACGCCGGTAACACAGCCTGAAACATACACGTTTCACACACGCACACGCACACGCACACGCACACGCACAGTTATATAAAACAAGAAACCGGATAGTTTAGTACTTACGTCCCTCTCATGCTCAGGCACTATTGGACATTACTATAATGACCAAAAGACACGCACACGCGCACACACACACACGTAGAAAGCCGTACCTGGAGACGGAGGTAGTTCTCCCGACAAGAAGGCGAAGTGGAAGCGTAAGCAAGAGCAAGCATATGATCCACCATCTCGGACACATTATCTAGTACAATATCAGCTGCAGGCCGGGCCCATTGGCAAGGTCCCCATTGAGCGACATCAGCCCCACCGTACCGTGCGCCTCCTGTCCCCGTACCGAGCGACAGCAGCAGCACGTCGCTGGCGTCACGTACAGTCGGAAACTCTTGTCCGTTATGTAACACGTGCGTCAATGCAGCGGCTGCCGGATTGTTCATCACCATGCCGGCGTCGACGGCGGTACACTGCGTACTGCCATCGATAGATGCCACGTGTGCAGGTGGGAAGAGACCTGGAGTAGAGCACGCCGCACGGCAGACATCCGACAGCCGGAAATCCCACGCCGGAGATCCCAAAGCTCCCGCACGGGAGAATAGAAACGGCGCGGCAGTCGTGAGATCGTAACACGGCACCAAAACCGGCTTGAGCGCATCGGAAAGCGAGCGTGTGGAGAGCACATTCCGGAACACACTCTCCATGCCGTCCGATGATCCCGGGCTCGGACAGTACCGCCCGGGAGTGTCCGAGACGGAGCTCGGACACTTTCTCCTGAACAGCCGCCTAAGAAAGCCCTTTCTGACAACCTGTTTCTTGGGCTCTGGAATCGTCTTCTGCTTGAAAATCTTATCCCCATTCTGTGATAAGAAATTGAGAGTCTGTTCTGCGGTAAAGAGCGGCTGCTTCTCCTCTCCCCCGGATAACATCATGGTCGCTATGAGCCCACCCACATTTGTACCAGCGACGATATCGAAGAAATCGACCAACCGAGTCGATGAATCCCCGTCTTCAGCTGCAAGAGTTTCTCCAGATGTACCAGGACCTTAGCCGGGATTACCCCCCGCATCCCTCCTCCATCAATGCTCAGAACACAAACCTTACCTCTCTTCTTGGCCATCGTCTCCTCCTTGAGCAGCTCGCCGTTTACAAGCTCCGGGAAGTAGATTCGGGCACCGTTCTCTATATACTCGGCTATCAGCGCCTCCTGCCATCCGCTCTGCAGCTTCTTCACCACCGGACTCGATCTGGTCACGTCCGGCAAGCTTGCATCCATCCCGGGGAGAGAGATGTTGTTCAATGGGACCAGTAGAAGAGAGACTCCATAGTTACCAAGTCATTTTTATGTCTGAATTTCAGCCTGACAAACCATGGATTTCATGATTGCTGCTAGGGGAGGAAAACTACCAGTTTTTATTGATGAACAGTGCATATATATTTGCAGAAATACTTAAATAAAATTATAATGTTACAATTTCATACTATATAAATATTACCAAACGACCCGTTTGATTAGAATATTCCAAAATATCCTGCCGGATCCCATTAATGCCTAGGGGTGGTGTAAACCTGTGAGCATTAAAGCTAGTGAAGGCATGCACGCACTCTAGGTTTCTACATAGTATAAATTTCCGTATATTATTTTATACGTACACATGTGTGTATTATAATACTTGAGTGAGAGTGAAACCTGAACAGAGTCCGTTTTTTGTCAACACTCCCACATGATGTGTGTATAACGAATTTAATTAGTAAATGTTAATCAAACTAGTTAATTATATTTAGTTAGTCTCTTCATGCCATGATTGCTAAATATATTTTATATACAATTATATTAATAAACTTACATATATTAATGTATTTATATACATACATCTTAATAGTATATTAAAGACATTAAACACTCGGGCACTATGTTAACGAGGATTTTGACATATATTATATAATATATCATCCCCGTTTAACGTCTCACTGCAGATGTATTTTGGGTAATAGTCTAACAGTAGAACCTGAGAGTTACTATTAGTGTGCATATAAAATATAATGTTATAATATTTATATATTATTTGATAATATATATATATATATTTAAAAAAAGAAAAAACAGATGCAAGCAAATAGGACTGACTTTTCAGTCTGTACATATATACATGCAAACGATAAAAAAGCAGACAGAAAAACTCAGATCGCCCTCACGAGCACCAAGAGAGATATGAAATGCTGATGCAAAATAGCCTTTACTCTGCCTATACTGCATAGATAAGTATTATTTCATTTATTTTAATTAACTATATGTTAATTAACAAGTTAATTATCTATAAATAAATATTAACTATATGTTCATTAATAAATATTATCTATTAAGTTAAATAATGTTAAAAGTTTAACAATACATGTACCATTTTGTAGGGCCATCCAGGCAATCCATATCGTGCAGCATGTTTCATTCTTGTGATATCTGGGACCGGGGCTTGCACCATCCAACGAATTTGTTTGCATTCTATTACTCATTATGCACACACACACACACACACACACACACACACACACACACACATATAAAGATATGTTAGTTAAACATGTTGAATGAAATCAATCAACCACTCGTGCACATTGCGGACTTTGAACGCCTACTATGTAGACTTGAACCCCACCTATGTGCATAAAGCATATCCATATATAACTATAACATGGCATGAACTCGCAAATCAGTTTTAAACTAATTTAACAAGAATTATTTACACTAATAACTGACCTCAAAAAGTGCTAATATCCTTCTACTAATAACTCGAATGCCTGCTAACGTACAGGTCTTGGCCGCCCTCCTGTACGGGCTCCGCATCGACGTACGATATGCCACCACATGTCGCACCAGCGGCAGATCGCATCTTCTCGGGGTCAACGCCGGCATTACACAGGTTTGCAAACACACGCATGTGCTTCATCCCGTACTGTCCCAGCGCTCCACACTTGCTCTCGAACACCTTAACCTGTACATTGAAAGAAATTAAGTTATATTTAACGACATATAGATAACTTAATATATGCATACACATGTGTATGCGTGTACGTACGTAACGGTACTTAACAATACCACTATAGTTATAGTAATGTACTAAAATACTGTATATTTAAGTCCACGTCCGTAGATGTAAATCAATACATATACGTGTAATATGCTTATAAGCATCACATTTAACATAACCACACCTAACAATATGTACAAAACAGTACATGACACGTATGTATGTAAATATACATATAAATTTGTTCGTACAAACAACCGTATATACGCAGATACATACAAATACAGAGCACATGGAGAGAATATTATCTCAAGATTGTGTTAGGAATCGGACACTCTGACTAAGCATAATAATCAAAACATACGACTCTTACACATTATGTACCATTAAGTACAGTGATACAGCACACATGTACCTATAGATTAATATCTATACAATATGAACACACACACACACACACGCACGCACACGCACCATTTGTTTGAGACAACTCCAGTCATTAACAAGAGGAGAACCCTCAGGCTTCACGAAAGTTAGAGCCTGTTCCTGTTTAAGAATCTTGGCGACAAACTGCACACTTCTGTCTATGTGTGTACGCCTCGCTATTACATCCATGAACCTCTGCATTGCTTGTTCCTTCTCCAGTGAATTCTCTTTCGAGTTTTATACTACAAAATACAAAACACAAAAGAGAAGATTAAGAAATATACTGAGAAAAACAGTGCACATGATAAACATATGTATACACTACATGTGCATATGTACAAGATAACAGTACCCAAACAGTCTCTCTACTGTAAAGACGAAAAGCAAACCTTGTAAGTGTACAACACAATCTATACGACATGTACATATGTATGTACGTAGCTGCATGGGTGTTAATGTGTACAAACATAGAGAAACGTGAAAGTTTGGAAGTATAAAGCACTTTAATAAAACAGACACTTACCTTTTGCCAGAAATGTAGCAAGTCGGCATCACGCTGACCAATACTTGAAGCTTGTTTATTCTCCAAAAACATCTTAAGCCCAACAGGTAAGGTTTCTGCAAATATAATAAAATCAAAATTAACATTGAAACACAAGTAAAACGCGTCAAAATAATTGATTGCTTTATTTGCTATAAATATTAATATTTGCTATAAAATCCTTTAAAATTGCAAAACTCAGCAATTTTAAATTTGCTAATTTAAAACAATATTATTCTTAAAATCACAGTACTCTATAAGACAGATTAAAAACTGAAATATTTAAGTATATAATAAATAATAATATAATATGGTACCTTGTCTTTTTTCATTATAGGAAGTCAAATTAGCATTAGCAGGGTCAAATCCAAGATATAGAGATAATCTTTCCTTGTCCATCTCTGTGTCTCCATATTTCATAACATGAGATCCCATGCGATACGTGTTCGAGTCAGATGTCCTCATTTTCACCTGCACAAGTACAATAATAAGATATACCGAAACATTTAATTAAGTAAAATATAAATATAAATGTTAAAACAAAGTAAAAACTTATATATACATGTATAAATGCATTATATAAATGTGTATTTATATATATCACATGTAACAGTCATTATCTTACCGAGTTGTACTGATCCTTGAGGCTCTCATGATCGAGATTGTGCACTTCACTGCAAAACGAAAACATAAAAGTCATGTACACAATCGCATCATAACTCAGATATTTTATTTAATAACTTAATTATCTTAATTTCTATAAGTAGATATAAGTTTCAAAAGTTATAAAGTTCACAACCAGAAAAGAAACGACGTCTGCAGTCTTTAACTTGAATATGATCTCAAGTTAATTCATCAAGCTTACTCTAGTCCAACACACATAATAATACACAAGTATGCATTTAAGACTGTAACCTCCGCATACGGAACCAAGTTCAGCACACACAAACATATTATACACACGTATATATTATGAGTTTGTACTACCTGTCTTCCATCCAGGCCACACTATAAAGGTCCCCAATACAGGTATCATACTCGGGAGGTGGGGAGGGTACCATGCCAGGGCAATATGTTCCCCAGCTGCTCTCATATGCATTGGAAGCAGTTGTAACAAATATATTCAAGTTGCTTGGAAGTAATCCTTCCACCATACTGCCACTCTCACATGCCTCAAGATATATCACCTGCACACACCCGTATAATCCGTTATATGTGTGCATCTCCAGATGTGTATACGTACACATCAGCATGTCTGTGTAATCTGTTATATGTGTGCATCTCCAAATAATATGTACATACGCACAATGTGTGTGTTGATAAATGTCACATTCCATGTGTTTATACGTACACGTAACATATGTGTGTAATATGAATTCCCAAAGAAAAAGAGAGAGAGAGGAGCTTTTACTTGTGACAAACGCAATTACACAAATTCACTCGTGAGAGCATTTAATAAAACATGCATATACAAATTAAATAAAAACAAAAGATACATATATACCTATCTGCGTACATAATTGTATGACCGTATACATATAGGATTTCTTGGCAGCACATTTAAATTGTCAGCTTGTGACTGTACATAATAGTTATATATACATATTTCATGAGATGCTTGTGTCATAAGAATATACTCACAAAGAAGTTAATAATAAGCTTACCATTTCCCTGTATCTGTTCTTCTTGTGCATATCCTTCAGAGTGCTGACCAAGTCATCCGCATATAAATATGGTGTGACAGGCATTCCTGAGATATATAAAAAGTAGTTATATTAATCTCTCTCTCTCTCTCACACACACACACACGCGATATGTAATGCAATAAACACACAATATACATGTAGCTTGCTTAACGTACCAAGTACACCAGCACCTCCATGGTCAGAGTAGAAAATGAAGATGTGATCGTTCGGTCCGCTATCAACGACTTTGCCACTGCCGCCTTTGACAGCATCTTTGTCACCACGTAAGACAGCCAGCAAATTGTGCACCGTTACGTCATCACCAGTGTAGTCCTGCCAAACACACACATACACATATAAGTATATTCTAATACATACGTGAGGAATATATATATTGCGACCGTCATAATAAAGAATCCATGTCAGTCCCCGTCTATTACAACATTTATAGCAGCTAAAAGTCTACATTTAAACATCTGCTCTAAGTTTCTATAAACTGTATACAATTATAAATATTTATCAAGTAAACACAGATTAATTAATATAAGCTAAGTACCTTTGGAACACCTTCATAAACATTCTCACCATTCGGATGGTTTATAAGCACACCAGGACGAGGATTCGCAAAGTTATCAGCTAAATCATCATACATAAAAACCACTATATTTCCTCTTTCATGCCTCCCCTTCTTAAGATTTGATATGCATGGCATACGTCCGCCTAAAAACCAAACTTTATATAAATTTATATATAAGTTAAAATAAAATTTATATATAAAATATATAAATTATACAGAATTAACATCAGTTTAATTAGTATTGCAAACCTGGTGCCGGTAATTCCAGTACCCAGCTGAGCCAGCAACAAGCACAGCCCACCTGGTTCCTCGAACTCCTTCCTCATCTAACTTCCTTGCTTGTAACAGTGAAAAATATGCAAAAATTACACATAATAGAATTTGTAGAGGAACCACCATCCTAATTATGTGAAAATTTAATTTTTTTTCGAAAAAAAAATACCGCAATTCTAAAAATCAACACGTATCAAGCAAAATAAAATATCAAAGGCATAACAAACCCATTGAAGATTTCCAAATTCGAAGCTTCACTCTGACCGGTACACGTGGATCCATGCAGCTAGGGCTTATATGGCTGAGCAAGGGGATGCCACGTAACACAGAATATACCCAGTACGACACGTATCCCAATCCACACGTCACAGTCTCGATGCTCAAGGACCCACAAGTGACAAATCGAACTAGATATTATACGAGGAACCTAAAATAGGGAGTAACAAACAAAAGCATGCACACAAACAAAAGCATGCACAGTTGTAATTTATGAACTGTATAATTAATTATTAAGTACCATTATATCTTGTAAACTTTGTAGCCATCGTCTTTATTAGTCATTCCTTCTTCCCAATCGCAGAACTTATCTCCACCAAAAACCATTTGCTTCATGCCAACGTGGCTATACAAAAACCAAATGGTTTAGAAACTCCTTCAATATTAATCTGCGTGTGTGTGGGCATCCATATTATGGAAAAGAGTGATGAAACGAAACACAATATATATATATATATATATAATATGAATATATGTATAGCGATATTACACACACCACACACACGCGTGTGATATAATATATATGAAATACAAGGTTAAGATTAATACAGTACTCAAATACTTACTCGGAGCTGACAGCAGACATTGAATTTATGATCACATCCCAAGCTATAGGATCAGAGGTCCCTAAATCAACCCTTCAAATGAAAAACAGCAGAAGTAAACTGAGTTAGCTTTAAACACATAAACATTCTTTGAACTTACCATACTCTGCCTAGTTATCTTGATATTCTATATCACCAATATTATGGAAGTAAGCAGGCAAAGCTTGTTTTGCCTCTTCAGCACTGTACTTTGGAGGTGCATCTACAGGAGTTGTGTTAACTGTGTAATATCGTGTGTAAGAACTCTTGAAAAGTTGTGTGTGTGTGTGTGACAGAGAGAGAGAGAGAGAGAGAGGCTTTCACCTGCATTTTGAACGTGTTAAATGCTCCGAGCTTCCCCAGGATGTACCAAGATCTAAACACCTGTCTCAGGGAACAAATAGTGTTACAAGGACTATATATGTATATATGAAATGATAAAAAAGAGTTTCAAGCCAAGTGTCTCTTGTGTATGTTTCATGTGTGCGTGTGTGAACAAATTACTTACGCTACCAATGGTGTCTAGGTCCTTCTCTGTTGGGCTTGCACAAAGCTCAAACCATATGTATCCTCCAGCAGGATCAAAGCTGCATTTCATCTTTATCAGCACACGCACACGCACACGCACACGCAACACAGACATATACATGATAGACACACAAAACATACAGATACGTTTGTGTATGTGTGTTTTGTTTGTTTGTTTTGTGTTGTGCTGATAAATATAAAATGCAGATGTATGCGTGTGTGTGTGTGTGTGTGTTGAAAAGATGACATGCAAATGTATGTGTGCGTGTGCGGTGCGTGTGCGTGTTTTCTTTTTATAAAGTACTTACTCCCGGAAATGTACAGACAGAGGTACAGCAGTGCCACACTTGGGTTGGAAAAGGTCGCTTCCTTTCTTCAGTACTCTTTCTCTTAACTGAAAGCATAAAAAAACATATGAAACCAAGTATATACAGATGTGTGTGTGTGTGTGTGTGCACGCGTACATATTTCCATTACTTTCTACAAATGCTATATATATGCATACCCGTTTTTCCATTTCTTCTGGATTACCAATGCTATCACCAAGAATCTCGCGTACCTCTTCGTCATTCCTTGCTTGATCCTCAAATAACCTTAATTACAGGTTGTCAGAAACACAAGGAAAAAACATCTAAAATGCGACAGAAATACAGAAATCCATGTAGAAAGATGCAACCTTGCCCATTCAGGGTATGTATTGGCTTCCTTCTCTTGGCGGACTTGCTTCTCATACCTTACTTTCTCCAATCGCTTCGCTCTGGCGCCCCCTGAAATATACTCATTGCC